>OZ034969.1:12740393-13015393 GCA_964030785.1 Siderastrea siderea | reverse complement strand
TAATTTGTGCAGGGAAAGATGTTGCGTGTGTTTAGATCTTTTGTTATTTATTTTGATGATCGGACCTGTTAAAAATTGGATGAATGCTTTTTCCTCAACAGATGCTGAGTTACGAAGATGCGAAAAGGAAGTAAGTTTTGACTAAGAATATCAAAGTCAGTGAACATTAAGGCCGCGGATGAGAGACAAGATCATCAGTATTCATTTATTTAAAGCGTATGCACGAAGTGCGACGAATGATGGCGACATTGAGCGAAATATTCATGAGTAAGCTCTGCAGTATAAAATCTTTGGTTTATGCATCAATGATTGCTCGTGCGTTTCATCGTGTGGCAGGAAATATTGTGCATTTTAAGTATTGTTAAATAAAAATTTTCATAATAACAAGAATAAATGCGTTAAGCGCTCACTTGTTGTATCTGTACCATTCTTTTTATTCTTTATCTGTTAGTTGAAACGTTAATTGCAACTTTTTAGAATTTTTCCAGCAAAACAAAACAAATAAAATAAAATACTGTTTCTATCTTTATCTCGAATATTATCAACATCACCAATTTTGTGTCCAATATTTATCAACAGCTGGGTCTTTCGTAAGTGGAACTCCGTGAAGTTTTTTCTGCATGTGTATATATACACTGCTCCACAGACTGGATAATAATAAAAGAGTTCGATTTCATCGTTCTTTTTGGTTTTAATTAGTGTTTAATTCTACGTTTAAGCGGAAAAAAATCCGCTTTGAAAATTTCGATAGTAAAATTCTCTTTCTATTTTGTGTGTGGTATAAATATTAATTGGTTCAGGACCAATGCTTTTTTCTTTCGTTTATTTTCGACGGAAAACACACGATTTTTTTAGATTGCATGCAACCTATTGTTTGTTTCTGGAGTGTTAACAATAGCTTCTTAATTTTTATATCCATAATTTGCATAATAAAATATTCTTGGCTTAAACACTCGTGTTTCTTCGATAAGCCTTCGGAAGCCGTAGAACCACCAATTTTGTGTCCAAGAATACAGCACGGATATAAACTTTCCTGAACTGACACAGCAGACAGGTAAAATAGGTGTGTTGTAGGTTGTCACAACAGAAGCACTTTTTTAAAACAGGCTTTTTAACAGAATTTTTAAGTCTTCAAGTTTAAACAAGGACGATTTTACTAATTTAAAGGCTTATAACTTTCAGTGGAACTTGAAATCACAAAATCGGCTTCTGTTGTGACACAATAGAGGTTTTAACTGATCCATTAGTGGCAAAATCAAGAAGCGTTGTCTTCTCCACGAGGAGAAAACTTGGACACGGAGTCGCGTTTTACCAAATCTTAACTTTGGAAGCTCAAAGCATCGCAAAGAAACGCAATTTATCAAAGAAAAAACAATCTTGTTGCACTTCCAACATTCCTCAAGCCCTCTATTAAGTTTCAACGAAATCGGCTCCCAAACGATCAAGATCTAAAGTTTTTTAACGTACGACCTCCACCAAAATTTTGCCTTATAAATTTATTCATGAGCAGCTTGTCACCCGCGGCCTTAAGCAATGTTTATAGCAATTATAATATGACTGCCATTTGTGGAAAATATAAAAAAAGAACCTAAACACCCCAATAAAGTATTGCACAGTAGCTGTCCTCTTAATTTTCAATCCAACGTTTCATTTTTCAAGTTTCGACGTTTCGTTTTGACGTCTTTTGACGAAAAAGATTTAAAGCTTTAATTTTTCTCGAAGAATTAACTTTTGTGTGTACGTTCGTTCTCAATTTAGAGCCTATAGGTAAGATTCCATTTTCGTTTCAACGGCATATTTCGTCTTTGAAAGCGAGACAGGAAATGCAGCAAAAAGGTTTTTGAAGGACCGTGTGGTATTAGAAACTTTAGGATACAAACCCGCGTTAGCCTCTTCAACCTCATCTCTGTTGCTTTGTAGGTCGGGTTACTCCGTTGCTTTGGATCAATCGCTTGACGAGGAGTCCCATCTTTTAGTGGAAGAAGACATTGACAAGGTGGAAAAAGCTTATTTGGCATCCTTATGAATAAGTAAAGAACCTAAATCCGGTTAGCAATATGTGTTCATGGAGCAGGTAGAAACCATTCATATTAGGCCCCGTCCTTAAAAAAAAATAATGGAAAACGCTGCGGGTGGAAAGCGACTTTCGAAAACGTTTCCAAATTGAGTACTGGAAAACACGGATCGTTAAATCTGAGACAATAGTGTGGAACAGGTCACAATTTTGTGGAAATGTCTTACTGTTAGAAAAAGTATTGAAATAGATAGTTAATTCCAATTTGCTTTCCAGATTGTATAATTTGCTTTTTCCATTTCTCCGTCTCAATTGTCGGATTATCTCATGTTTTTTTTCAGCTGGCATCAGAAGTCCCGTCATCCACCTGGGTATTGGCCTACAGTACATTTCAGCATGGCATCAGTCTTAAGACACTCTATCACCGGCTTAGAGAAGTCGAAACCCCTGTACTCTTGGTCGTGAAGGATAGCAATGGATTTGTAAGTGAATGCTGTTCCGTGCAGTCTGTGTTTTAAAATTTGCACTGAAGTGGTGGATAAATCTGAGGTCAGTGGAGCTCCAAGCATTAAGACTCCACTTGTCTTTCCCTGTGAGGCACAAACTGGTTAGACCAAAAACATAGCGTTAGTTCATATGAAAACACACTTAGTTAATAAAACCCCGCGTGGGAAAATCTGTGGAAATATACAACAACCTCAAAAAGGTTTGGGGAGGGGAATTGCGGTGTCCGGAACCTCCTCCCTCCTAGTAGCTGTGCTGAGGCCTACGATATAAATTTGTCCCAACGCCCCAGGGCCCCTTAAATTCAACCCGAGTCTCATCGAGACTGCACTAAATACCGTGATGTCCAGGTCATGAACCTTCCAGGTTATGGGATGAGATGTTCAGGTTATTGGATGTGTTGAAGATGTTGACTGTAACGTATTGTGTTGAATTATTGATACCAATCCTGTTTTCCTTTCTTCCAGATTTTTGGAGTGTTTTCTCCGATTTCCCCGCGTGTGGATCCAAACTTTTGTGGATTTGGAAAGTCGTTTTTCTTCACTTGTAAACCACATTTCAAGGTAGTTAAAAGCCGAAAGCTGAAACATTTTTAACTGGGGAATGTCAAATTTGGAAAGCAAAACAGCTTTCAAGAAAAAAAAAACACGTTTTTCATTTTTAATAATGGGCTCAATCGTTGAAGGCCCAACGAAATTTACAGGTCACCATTATTTGCTTTTTTGTTGCACCGTCGCTTGTAAAAGGGAATACGACTTCCACGTTTTTGTGACTAAAATATACTAAAATTAAAACTAGGGACTTTTTTCGCGTACACGAAATTCCCCTACGACATCAACATGAAGATATTAAGAGTCAGTTCAGTATGTGGATTTGCTAAAACAGAAGAGAGGAACTCGGAAAATTGCTCAATTATTTAAAGTTGTAATTCTTTTCCATCCTGGCCATTCCTAGTAAAAGACACATATTAATAGTTTCAGAAAACTAGAACATTGTTTGTAAACAAGACCGATCCATCATTTTCGGGTTTCTTTGTTTCTGCAGTATCTTTTACAATTTTAAAGTTAAAATAGGACACATACTCCTGCAAGGCCGTGGGGAGCGGTGGTGTAGTGGTTAGCGCGTTGGACTCCAGATCTGAAGGTTGGATCGTGTTGTTCCCTTTAGTTCCCTTAGACAAGAAACTTCACCCCACATTGTATCTCTCCACCCAGGTGCTGAGGGTAACCCTGCGATGGACTAGCATCCCATCCACTGAGGGCAGAGTAGCAATACTCTCAGTCGTTTCATGCTACAGAAACCGGGTGACGCTTCGGCTCGTATGGGCCTTTGGGTCCTGTGCGACTACCTACTCCTGTAAGGCCACGCCCCCATTAAGACCATCTTTAAACAGCCTCCAGTCATAAACTTAGGAAACAGTCAAGAGTAGATCTAGTGGTCAAATATGTCAAGCTAACTTATCAAGCCTAATGAATTCTCGTGGCTCTTTTTTCAGATTTATCCATGCAGTGGTAAAAATTCTTACTACATGACAGGTGATGCCACTGGTCTTGCCTTCGGATGTAGTGAGTAAGTACTGAAAATGGGAAAGAGAAACTCGAGTTCCTTCCTGTACATATCACGCACTTTTAAAGCCCCTTAGGGCTGGTTCACACCACCGACGGAATCGGAAGCGATTGCGTTCTAGTGAAAAATCAAAAACCGGAATCGTAAGCAGCAAGTTGGAAGGATCAGAAGGTTTTCTTTTTCTTCCGATACAGCATTCTTCAATGGGAAGGGCATGATTATGCCGTGAGACCAAAAAGTTAAACTAAGTGATCACATTCAGTCACAATAAAGGTTAATGATTAAAAAAAAACAGGCTAGTTAGAACTCAAAGCAAAACCATATAACAGGCGATGAGCGCAGGAGACTATGCAGTCAAGCACACGTAAACACATAATCAGTGCCATGCTCTGGTTGGGCAAACATGCGACCAGTACCAACGCGCGTACTGAGTCTGTTCCCTTCAGGGGGCGGGGAGGGTTCTCAACAAAGTTTTATGCGGGGAGGCTCCGCCCGGAGGTTCAAACCCTTACCCTTTTTAAATATACTAATTTTTACCGAAATGGAACCCCTTTAATATACCTGAAGCAAAATTGCCCTCCGGGGGTCTGTTCAGGATGTCTCGATCGGTTGTTTGGTTTTGTAGCGGTTCTGTATTGACTTCACTCTTATTGTTGTATGGATTTTCGAACCATCTGTCATGTAGAGTCCAGGCAATGCAAGACCAAAAGAAACTTTTAACAGTGTTTAAGTTTTGATAGTTACGATTAGTAGCTTAATTTTGGAATCTCAGCTATACAGATCGCTTCTCCCCGGCAATCAGTTTCTTTGTTCTTGTGGCCTGTCTGACTTAACGTTGATGTTCGAGGGTAATTTAAACTTGTGCTATTTTCAGGGGAACATTTGGACTCTGGTTAGACAATGAACTGTATCGCGGCAGAAGCACTGCTTGTGACACATACGACAGTGAGATGCTCTCTGGGACAGAGGACTTCATTTGTATCGGCGTGGAAGTTTGGACGTTTGCATAGGCATTGCGTTACCATATATCACGCCATAGTGTTGTGAGGTTTTTTCAGGTATCAAGGGATAATGTGACCACAGTCTGTTACAACGTTGAGGTGGAATACATAAGTAGAAATCTAAAAGATTGCCTAAGCATTGCGTTAACTTCTGTCACGCCATAGTGATGGAAGTTTTATGTATTTTTGAGTCAACCTTTGTTTGGGCAAATCCCGTGTAGGGATTTAGAAGCCATGAAACACACGTATGCCTCGAAACGAAAAACGTCCCATGGAATGGCCCTCGTAAGATCCTACCCACTTCGTAAGGTGGCCACGTTGCCAGCGTGGTTGCTCCGATGGTGTAGTGGTCATCACGCCCGACTAGTAACCGGGGAGACGCAGGTTCGATTCCGGCTCGGGGCAACATGTTCTTCTTTTCACATGAGGTGTGTGTCGAAAGTCAAACTGCACAGTTGTTTACTGTCAGATATTTATTTGTCTTTGTTTGGGCATTTGACCGAAATGTGTCACACTGTTGTGATGGAAAATGTATCTTTATGACGACATCTGTTTGTTTCGGATGTGTAGCTTCAAACTTCAACCCCGTCATTTTGACCAGATGAGTGATTTTAATTATTACTTCATGTATGAAATATCTTTGGCGTGCCTGTTTGGCAGTTGTAATGAACGAGAGAATATAAAAATAATGGTTAATTTAAGAAACAAAAATATTGCTGCAAATGACAAATCATTATATGATACATAGAATGATATATTTATATAGCATTTGTAAATATTTCCATTAAATATGTGAGAGGTCGAGATATAGCTAGGAAACGTGTATGTTTTTTATTGCTAACCAAGCTGCTTAATCTTTCAACAAATAACTATTTTTATTTTACTAGTAATCCAAGGTGTCCTTAATAACCTCTTTGCCGGTAAGAAGAGACACCCTGGGAGCGAATTAGTTTGTGCCTTTTATTTTCGCGTGGGTTCTATTCACTTTAATTAGTTATTTCAGTACCTCAAGGCAACAAGAGCGATTTTCAATTGAATCTCGTAAACCCAGAACCAGAGTAATTACTCAACCACAACAAACACAAACAACAATGAACCAATCAGAACTCGAAGCAAATTCATGTAGCCAGCGTCTGTAAGCGCGGGAAAATCACGATTGGTTTCCATTTTATTTCTGATTGGCTCAGAAATGGCGTGAGTTGCTTTAGCCAGTCACAGGGCGTAGTCACGTAAAACCAAAACTAACTCAAACTACTTTCAATGAAACTCCCTTGAAAACCGCTCTATTTATTGTAGCAACAAAATTTGATTTTTCGCGACTGTTTGGTGAATCGCAAAATCTATCTTATTTTTCAGGTTGCGCTAGAAAAATGATAAATGTTCTCACATGAAACGTGTATAAGCTCAATTTTGTTTCGAATAATTTTGAATATCGGAATCTGCAGAAGAAAGAGACCGTCTATTGTGATCGTGCAATTTTAGTTCACTTCCATCTCTTTCAACACTCCATACCTCAGTCTACATGAGCTCCTCGGTAAGGTGTGTCACACACCAAGGAGGAAGCGTTCTGTAAACCACATTTTTTATCGGGAATGTCATTTTTTTTCACAAGCGCAGAAAAATGTTGCCTTTACCTCGGCAAAACCTTTGCATGCTCTCGAGATAAAAAAACCTCACGAATTAACACCGTTTCCAAAATCGCAAAATTTAAGCATCGCAATAAATAGTTGCCTGATAAAGAATTACTTCCGTTGTTGCACGTGTTAACGAAACTAATCTCGAATTTTTTCTTGGTTTCTGTCTTTTTTCTCTTTGACGATGGGGAGAGGGAATCAGACGTTTTGTACTTTTCTTGCTTGACTCCTTGAATGTCGAAAAATTTCCCCCTGTAATTTTTACATGACTTTGGTGAATTCTAAACCCCGCGAAATTAAAAAGCATCAGCGTAGGAGCATAAATTTCGCCTGTCTTGTATAGAAATTGTTAAGGAATAGTGTATTTGAAAATTTGAAGAAAACCATATAAAACGTTTCATAATTATTCTATTATTCTAATTCAATTTATCCCATGGCGCAGTCAGATTCACTTTGTATATAAACAGGAAAATAAAATGTTCAATTGGTTTCATTTTGTTATTTTTTGATCTTTAGTAATTTCATCGCGAATTCCACTGATCTAGGAAAACAATCTAAATGCTGCTTGACAGCGTTTAATACTACATTTACAATGCGTGAAATTTTCATCTTTGGAGTACTAGGACTTCAGAAAATATCGAAGGTGAAGAGAATATTTCCAAAGACATCCCCGTCAAATACATTTCGAACATTCAGTAGTTTCAGAACATGACCAAAACCGGCGCCCCTGCAGAGAGTTCGTGAGACGTCTAGCGTTATTTGCGTGGACTGTTTTTCTCTTAGATCGGATGTCCTGTATACTAAACAATTATTCACCGAAGTGGAGTTGAATAGTACTGAATATTTGTCGAGCCGTGAAGCAGCGAGGTAAATATCTACCAGTCTTCACCAACACTTAGGTGAATAATTGTTTTAGTATTTACCAAACCAGTGGATAGCCAGCGCCAAATAGATCCTTTTCTCTGAAAAAATAGCGAAAACTCGCGCGCGAAATGCAGAACAATGTCGGGAGGTGAATAGCAGATACTATCCCCAGTTTGAGTAGCCAATCAGAGCGCGCGAAAAACGCTGTCCACTGATTTGGTATTAACTACTATTTACTGTCTGTTACCCCAGATTTTTTATTCAGGCGTGAGGACAGGGTCTGGAAGGGGGGGTCCTGATCCCGCATTCCCGCTCCTTTTTGAGGAGAATCCCGCATCCCGCCCTTTTTTCATCGCTATCCCGAATACCGTTTTTTCTTTCCCAAAAATACGTTAAAAAAGACTAATTTCTGCAAAAGCTAATAAATTTTAAATGTAGATTGGCCCTTTTGATTGATATTTTGCGCTCGCCTGGTTGATTCGCTTTTGCCGCTAGAACGTTTACTTGGGTCGTGACGATTTCCCGAATTCCCGACAGACAAGCCAAAAAATCCCGCATCCCGTGCCCAAATTTTGGCGAATCCCGCTTCCCTGGTAGCAGTCAAATCCCGAATCCTGTCAAGATATTTTGCGTTTTCCCGAATCCCGCACCGTATTTTGGTCAAATCCCGGATCCCGAGAATACCGTTCCAGACCCTGTGAGGAGTGGATCATTTAGCATCAAGTTGATTTCTATTCTCTTCCCAGAGCTGAAGAGCATAAACCGTGGACGTTCAGGGGACCGAAATGTTTCAATCTTAGCTTCCACCAACATCAACTACATACATGTAAATTGTTCAGTAGTCACCCACAAACGCTATTTAAACTTAATTTATGGAAATCTTTGTTTGAAACCCCATGCTTGGTTTTGTGTGATAACTGAACTGTGATAACTTACTATGGTTGTCTTCTGTTTCGTCATCCGGCAAGCATGCAAGCATGTGCAGCTTTGTAAACTGGTTGCAACCTCATTTTCCAGACCAAAGCGAAACGCCAAAGTCAGACGCATATACTGAGTTCACTAATTTTCAAACGTTTTTCACGCTATAACATTTCGATGTCTGTTTTTTTGTGCTGTTCATGCTAAGATATTATCAATGGAAAGACAAATTCTTCTTCAAGGAAAGGTTTTTGCTGGACAAAACTAATTCGACCAATCAAGTAACGACTACAGACGACTACAGTGTAGTGTTGATTTATCATATATTCATTGTCATCTCAATGCAGTGTTTGTTAAAACAAGATATAGCTCGTTCGACTGATAAAATTTCAGTCTTTGTACGAATAATGTGATCTTTTCAGGTGGATTTGAGGTTTTCGCGGTTGTGGAGCGTCAACAATAACTTGAAAACAATCAGGAATGAGTCACTGAGATTTATATCGACTAATTGACTTCAACTTCGATAGCTTAAAAAAAAAATGGACACAGACGTCCTTCAAAAGTCTGGGTTTTTTTATTTTATTTTTCCAGACCAACTTTATTCTTTAATTTGCCGATATATAATATGCAACAAAATATGCACTTCACCTTTACTTGTGGAAATAAATGTTAATATTTCTTTTGTTAAATATACATCGATTTTCGTCTTGTTATTATACATATTTATTATTATCTACCAGGAAATAGGAACGAAAGCAAGAATAAAGGTAAACCTAAGCTAAATTCACCAAATAAAACCATTATGAAAAAGTACTGGCCTTTAAAACGGAAGTATATATTGCAATTGAAAGAAATGATATTTAGTAAAAATTGAAGTTGTAATGTCATAGGCGTTTGTTCGTCGAAAGGAAATGGAGTACCATTTTTGACAACCGAAAGTTATTTTTATTCGTTATTTTTATGTTGTTGTATTTGAGTAGAAGTAAGTTCTTTTTATCCCCGATGGTTCCGACCAACAACAATAACGACAATTTTTTTAAAACTAAGAACTTCAATTAATCCCAAGTTTAATCCCTTTTAAGTTTTTACTGAATTATTCAAGAGCGGTAAGCCTCCAAGATGGGCGGACCGTTTCGCTATCAAGAAATGGCTTTTGCGTAGCTGTGGTTAGTGAATAAAAAACAAAGTTAGCTTTAAAATTGTTTGTTTTGTCTCGTTTAGACATACTGAAACTTATTAAGAATGAAATTTAAGTCTGGTTTTAGAGGCTACAGTTTGTTCTTGTCACATTTAGATAGAGAGTACTTTGACAAGTGTTATCAAGTATAGAAAAAATGTATGAATACAAAAAAATTCGCATAAATTATGAATCTGTCTCATACTAAGGCCCTGTAGCGAGCTCAAATGTCAGCCAAGGAATTTTTAAATCTTAAGTATTCCGTAAGGAAGTGGACCAAATTTTCATTAAGGCATAACTACTCCAGTTTCTTGAATGTAACGTAACTAAATAAGTGATTGCATGTGAAATTTGCCACGTATACCCCGTTACCACTAGACCAGAAATCTCTAACTTGACATCTCGAAAATAAATATTCCTATTAAACAAAACCGTTCCGTTAAAGTTCGTGTTTCTGGTACTCCGCTATGAGAGCCAAGACAGAAAAATGACATCCTATGATGGCCCCCACCAGCCCAAACAAAGCGACCATCGTGTCGATCACAAAATCATACCACTGCAACCTTTCGTAGCAGATCTTCATGTGAAAAATAGCTGGGAAAATAAAAGCTAAGCACATACCAGTAAAGCTACCAACAAGAGCCATATACAACCCGAAATGAGGAACTAGTATCCCAATGAATAAGGTAAATGAAACTATGCACAGTCGCGCGGCAAGGGCCTGTGCGTAGGAAATTTTGTCCTTACTGTCACTGGGGTTTTCTACCTTACAGCATGGAAAATCGATATTTTCTAGAATATCGAAAACGGTGTAGACTGGAATAGTGTACGATGTAGCGGCAAGAAGTAGAACGAGCAGGTTGACGCACATGTGAAGGCCTCCGTCTGGTAAATTATTTGTAATGACTTGGTCCGTGTCTTTGGTGAAGGTGAGATAGCCGATGAACCCAAACGCGACTTTTACAAAGGTGACTGCGATGTAGGTTACACTCATCACGTTGCTGAATTTCTGAGGCTCTTTCATGCTGCCTTCGATCGCCGGCATGTAAGGCTGGGACGAGTAGCTCACGACGATTATGCCAACAGCTGCGCCAAAAGACTTCAACTTGAAGTCGGGCATGGAGGCGAAATTCCAGCGCTCGTGATGCAAAATACCGTACATGGTGACTGTTAAGTAGATTATTTCACCGATCATTACCGTGAGAAAACTCACCCACGAGACTTCGTTGAGAGACTTGAGAAAGATGTTTGGTAGAAGCAAAATGGCTCCTATGGCCGTCCAGTGGCTCTGATAAAGCGGAGCGTAAGGAAACGTCGACGCCAAGATTGAACCGCACAGGATCAGCAAAAGAGTGCAATACGAGATCTGTTCAAAAATCTGCGCCGCGTTTACCAAGTGCCGGCCAATCTTCGGTGAGAAAGCCTCTCCGATTTCCACGTAGCTGTTCCGAACGCGAAACGGGACCTGTTCCGGGGAATACTCGTACAGACACTGTACGAGAATCTTGTTGGTGAAATTAGAGATGAACGCTAAAGCTACAATGCTGAACAGAGTCATATAGCCCCCGCTCTTTACAACATATGGCATAGCCAAAATGGCTACCCCTTGGTTCGCGTTGAAAATGTTCCAGAATGTTTGCAAGTTTGTCGTCTTGTTAACATTTTTGTCATCGTCTATCGATGAAATAGCATGATTGTTTTCTTTTTCTTCCTCTTCTTGATCGCTGCTCTCATCGTCTGAGACATTTCTGAGAAATTTGTAAGCACCGTAGATGTGTTGTTGTAAAATTGACTTCATCCCTCTAGACATGGAAGTGAAATGGTTTTTTTAGCGCGTGTTTGTGCTATTACGATTTAATCCAGCTCTTACCCGCATAGCGGAGGTAAAAACTGCTTTCAACAACTGTTTCTTTTTGTCTCCCGTCGCCTTAACAGCCCACGCAATGAATAAATCTATTAATCTGGGGAAGAAGTTATTTAAAGTCTTCTTTTCATAACGTGCGTTTTTCAATGATCACAACTTTGTAATGACTTGCAAATAACCCCAGCAAATTTGCACTTGTTGTCCGAGACTGAATGGCGATCGGATTAAAGTGTAGTTCAAAATATGACCGAACTATTTGGCGAAAAGTTATCTTATTTTTCCAAGCTGTGTCATGAATATGTTGGCTTAATCTTGCAGGTGAAAATAATACATCCAAATCTTGCAATTGTTTAAACCAATTTTGTTCCCCTCAAAGTAATTATTTATTTACATATTCTTTCTAAATAGCCAGCATTATTCATGAAGTAAATCAAGCTTAATCTTTACTCTTAATTCACCTGTTAAAAGCCTTTAAAAGAATTGGTTCTGTTGAAAGCTTGGTTCTTCAATTAGCACTGCGTTTTCTCTTGATCGTTTCACGCAGACAGCAATGCATTTTCTGGCAAAATTTATCACGGGTGTCGTTGATCGGAACTTTTCAGATAACACGGCAGGATTTAGTATAAAACCAGCCAAGCTGGAAAATGACGTATCTCTGCAATATATATATTTTATAACTCAACGTGTTTTATTTCAATCCACTAAAAAAAGTAAAAGCAAACAATGCGGCTATTTCAAATGCGCGGAAAACTGTGAATAGCCCGGTTATGAAAAGCATCTGGTAAAAATTAACCAAAGTCCAAAGAATAACAAAGTTGAACATCAATACTCAAAGTTTCAGTAACACAATAATTATACCAAATTGCTTTAATTTTAATTTTCAAAAGTGAACCAATTGAAAATACAAGGCCAGCCCTATAGCAACCATCTACTCGTTTTAAAAATGGCAGCACTTGCATGTGCTGTGGTTTGGGAGTGAAAGTTATCTTTTGTATCATTTCCTCAGCTTACAAAGTCTTCTACCGTGGTTGTGTCATATCTGAGGTTTAGACTCGAATCGCCAAAGGCTATTCGTACATTAGACGCTTCTGGTGTTTTTGGCACGAGAGGGAAGGTCTACGCGAAAACACAAGGAACAAGAAACCTACGTAAGAAAGAATTGCCTGAGTTTGTGGCTCGTGTTCAAGCCCATCCGGGAACGATGACATCATTTGTAAGAGCATGCTAGATAATTGTTTTGCGATACCTCACTTTTATAGAACTTTGGGAATTCAGCTTTTCTTTAAGAAATATTTCCTGTTTCTCTCTCTCTGTCGAATTCCCCCGCATTATTTATAAAGGTACTTAAGAGAATAAGACTATTTAAAAACTAACATTCAAACGAGACATTTTCCAATGCAAAATATATTTATTGTTGTATAAGCGAACTTATTAACACAAATTGATGTTACACCATAATAACTTAGCAACAGGCCACACGATGAATACATTTCCGAAAAAATTGTGTTTATAACTTGTTAGCCAAAAAACGTGTTCTTAAGTTCTCAAACATGCTTACATTTTAACTGTAACTACATATATGCCACTATAAGCAAAACGGAAGTGAACCACAGTGCATTTTGACATACTTCGATAAAAATCCAAAAACAAATTATATTCCTATGTACAAGTTGTTAGCGAGTACTTCACATTGCGTAGCTTGTATTTGACGATGCAGCACCACACGAACTTACATCTGCACTTGACCTGTTTATATTGTTCCACTGTGCGGTACCTCAGATTACAAGAGTTACAAAGAGATCTGCATCCCTCAGTCGGTACAATGTCACTTCTGCATGTCCTACCCAGCATTCCCGGGGAGCCTGCGGTCGTGTTTCATACGCAGTAGTCTGGGGACGAGTCGAGATAAACCAGCTTTTTGTCCTTCTTAGTCACTGGTCGGTAACGGTTGTTGTTGTCTCGCTGTTGCAGCTTGCTGTTCGTGAATGTGATTGGGATTGACGCGTGATATTTCTGCTTCAGTGCTGATCCAACCACGTCAAAAGGCGCCAACTGCTTCCAGCAAGTTTTCAAATTACAACTTCCGGTGACCCCATGACACTTGCATTCTTTCTTGAGGCTTGCCCGGACAACCTGAAATGAAGAGAAAAACACAGATTATTAAAATATTTCTTAACTGAGAACATTGGCATCGAATATTCGCGTTGTTTTATTGTACTTATTTTCACAAATCCTAATAAACATCTAAAAATAACACAAGTGCAGTGGAATATCAACTACGTTTATGTCTCGAAATTAGACACTGGTTTCTTGTAATTTTGTCTCGCCATCTCAGGACTCTACGGAAATGTATAATGTAAGGTCACCCTTTCGATGAGTAGCGGGGAAAAACTTTTAATGAACGTTGTTTAATCTATTTTTGCAATGATTACATAAAATTATGCCCTATAGAGTTACTAAACGTGCAGAGCCAGGAATCCACGATGAGTCGGTTTAACCGCGAGAACCGCTTGTTTTCTCGTGGTTTTGTATGCCGCACGGCTTATCAATGCGGTTTCATGAAACATAAGGTGTGTTACAAATACAAATAGCGAGCATATAGGCCAACTTACCTTTCTTCCTACAGCATTATTATGCAAGTTGAATGCTGTGCGGGCGTCGTTTCCTTTCTCCAGTTTGTCAATAAAGCGTCTGGTCTCCTTCTCTCCAAACTTGGTGTTATCACTGCATCCGCCCCACTGCCAGTCGCGGTTTCTCTGCGGCTGTTTTCTCTTTTTACCGCACCTACATCCGGGTATTCTGTTCCGGGCACACTGCAGCGTGATTTCGTGTGTGATGGCGGCTGAGCTGATAGCGTGAAGAAATGCCGTCTCTCGAGTGGCTGAAATAAAACAGCGATAATTGAATAAGTTCAGCTGGTTTCCAGCCTAAAAATGCAGGGCTCTAGGGTTCCAAGACGTAAAAACTGGGCTCTAAGGTGCAGGATTGCAGAAAAACGCCTCACACTCATTTGCATCTCATTGGATGACAAAAGAATAACAAAACAGCACATTTGTTATATGCCTCGTTCTTTTAAACTCTGAATTAATTTTCCGCAATCCCGCATCCACTCAAACTGGGGCTCCATCACTTTAGACCAGAGCTCCACTAAGGTGATTCCATTCAATTGCATTGCGCATCCTTTCTGTGCATCATTTTTAGCGTGATTAGCGCCCGCACGAGCGCGCGCATGTTCAGATCTTGGTAGGTTTTCTATGAAAACTGAGTTGTTCAGAGAAATAAATGGTCGTTTTCTCCTAATCGAGCACGGTGACCCACATTTTTTATTGTATAAACTCAATCAGGACAGTGTTCCCAAAGCAAAATAACAAAGTTAGCAAAAATCTATGATCAGATTTTGGACAGTTTAAAAAAATCCTACGAAAAAAGCCATTTAGGGTAGAGGACCGCACATCAAGCTACCGTCGTTACTGTCTACTTTTTGAGTGTCCAGTAAATTTGAAGCTTTTCGGCCATGTTTTGTATGACACAGATGATCATACAATAATGTACAAAGTCAAACTAAACATGAAATATCAATCTGCAGTGGAAATATTGAGTATGTTGGCTTCGCGCGTTTATTGCCTGAAAATGCCTTTAAACACTGTATTCGTCAGCAGTATACCACCAAAACGAGCACGGTGACCCCCAATTTTTATTGCAAGTTTAGACCCCACATGACTTGTTGAATATTTGTGCCAAGTTTCATTACAAATTTGAGGCAGATTCTTTTTCCGGGGAATCACCTTAAGCAAGAATCATCACTTTTTGCACGGTACCCAAGTAAAGCAAGGGACATCAGGGGCTCACGGCCCAACGGCTATAGAATTAAGACAGATATGTAGAAAATTTTGCACAATCACATTGATTTCTGAGAAATTTTCTTGCTAATTCGGATCACCGCCATCTTGAAAGCTGGCAATGAGCCATGGGATTGATGACAGCTTAGGCTTTTCGCAGCTTCTTAATAAGTACAGGCTAAAAGACACACTTTTTATCAATGGTTTAGTTGTTGATTATTGTACCACTGTTTTTTACTATATTAAAACTCAGGTGTCCAAATGATTACTTTTTTTGTCAACCTGAATGGGAACCGATGATTGGAAATCAACTTGTTATAATCGTTCCGTCCGCGGGCCAAAGCCAAAAGGCCCCTAGCCTGTAAACGGGCTTCTTCGTGCGAATAGAATGCAAGAAAGATCCGCAAGCGAAGCAAGCAGCGCGAGTCTTCTCTTCACTCGCCGATTTTTCTCGTGCCTTTTTTCCTCACTAAGAACTTGTTCACAAACCCATTTAACACAGGGTCTCGAGCGAAACATTTAAAACTGGCTTACCGTGAGGCAAAGTCGTCTTCACAAAGATGGGTAACTGCTGATACACGATCTTGTTGTCCAATGAACAGTTCCAGATTTCGTTTTTAAACTGCCTCTGGCATTCCGTCAATCCCCGATGGCCTCCCGATTTTACGATGCTCAGCAGTAAAGGATAATTCTGTAAGAAACGAAGAATAAGGAGACATTAAGCACATAGTAGATTGTGATCGGGGCGAGGGGTTTGGGGTGTTGTATTTGTCCGACTGATAATTGCCATCATCTGCTGGGATGAAATGCGAAATGACCGGTTTGTTACTTCTACTAGAAGGTGTTTTACTCAATAACAATGAGCTGTATTTTCCCATAATCACCATCTGAGAAATGAGAATTGACACTGCAGCTGGTGTTGCTGATGTTCTTTCATTTTCTCTTTAGCTTTCTTTCTTTCCCTTAATCAGTCTTTTTCTACCTTGCTTAAATTTTTAGCCTACACTCACTACTACTTGAATAAGCTGAATGCTAATTTAAAAAACCTTTTTTTTATTTTTTAACACTTAGTGACTTAAACATGTCTAATTGAAAGCGCAGTGAGATTTTTGAAAGCACATATAAGAACTTTATTATTTTTGCTTTATTGATTCGCTAGCATGCACAATTACTAGCAGCAATTCGCCTAAAGATGAGGTTAACTCGCCCAGACAAATGAAAAAAAGACCGTTCTACCAAATAAAGATAAAATAAAGAACAGAGACAAATGGAAATTTGTACTGGTATATGTACAGAGTGGCTCTTCATCCGCTGTTTAAAAACGGAATTGGAATTTAGCAATGCCAAAGTTCAGAAGCGATGAGCCAGGATAAAACGTTGACTTTTGCTTTTTGAATACAGTTTGAAAAGAGCTTGAATCCTCTGTCAAATTCAAGCCAATTCGATCATTGACAAAACATCTTAATTTACAATTGGAGGCCATCTCAAATTATTTTAACGTCGTGCATTGGACAATCTGGCCGTTGTCGATAATAATTAAGTTACTCTTTGTAGGTTCATGAAACGTCACAGAGCAACCCTAGATATTAGCACAAGATTATTGACAGCGCGTTTTTACTCTAGTACTATATTACTATGCGCATTTGAACAGTTCATGAAAAAACCGTGTACCTAATAAATTTAATCATCAGGAATATTCTTCGCGTTCAATTTTTTGATTGAAACCGATGAAAAATGTATGTGAAACAATCTCAAACGATTACACTTTGCATCTGAAATTCCTAATGAAATAATAAACCAGTTAGCCTTTGAGCTAGCATGTGAAACTAATGGATACTTTAAGAGGATTCGGGTCGATCGTGCGTGTTTTACTCTGAGTCCAAATTTCAAACCCTCTAGTTCACTGCCTTAGTAGGTCTGCTAAAAAAAAAAGCATTTTAACATACCTTTTGTCCAAGGATACTGTCCAAGCCGCTGGATCTGTAACAAAGCGAGGACTACAGTAAATAAACTGAATCGAATAATCCCAAGATGCTTACCCAGCGAAAACTTAATACTTGTGTACAGATGACAAACTAATGAGAATAGACTAGTCCGAAGGGACATATCTGTGTTTATGTTTTCCTAGAGAACACAATATCAGGTTTAGCATCTTAGCCAGCAGTTTTCCTTATGGAGTGAAAATGACATAAAATGGGCCAACCAGCAGCGAAAATCAACCTGACACAATTAAATTTCGTCTGTTCGCGCGAGTTTCGCTTTTCAAAAAATAGGTAGGCAAGGTAAAGTATTTTCTTGAATCCTTACTGACTGCGAGCCAAAGCGTAACAAGAACGTAGTGGAAACCTTCACAGTGAACGCCTGTTTTCAGTCTCATCAAAATTCAGTTTAGATGAAATCATTTAGCTCCTTAACACATTCTTTCACTAATAGAGCAAGAAACGAAAAGCGTACTCTTCAGTAGAAAAATTCATCGCTACTACGGTTCACGCGTATTACCATTTTCGACATTTTTAAAGTGAAAAAAGTTAAATGAGCTATTAGAGATTCGTATCCTTACTGAGAACGAAACGAAACGAAAGAATCACTAACAACGTGATGATTAGCTCAAACGCTCGTAAAATACTCAATCTTTACAAAGAATTTAGGTCAAGGGAAGTAATTTAGCTTGCAATAATTATGCAATTTCAGTTGTTAAGGGCACCGAAAAATAGTTCTTACAAACACGACATTGACATTTACATTTCTTACGATCTTGACCGTCACTTAATTCTTTCGAACCACAAGAAGAGAAAATGGTCCGGGTTGGAAACAAACATTTACCACTTGTTCGCGCGTGTGTTACACGTCTCGACAATCCGTGATCTCGAGTACAGTAAGGGTATTTAGCTTACCTTGTTTCGCTGAAGCCTTGTTGAGTCCAAACAAAGATGAGAAGGGTTGCTGAAATCGCCGTAGATAGCTTCATAGTGAACGCGTCTGAAACACTCGATCTTTACAAGTTGCAGTAAACATTGATTGCTTTGCGTGTCTTTATATACTCATCGCTTAGCAAAAAAAGCATAAACAACCTCATTAATTGAACAAGCGAACAATAGAAAAGCATTTCTTTGGTAAAAAATATCCCACGCGAGACGAGGTGCGAGTGTTATTAAACACGCGAACAATAGAGAGACATTTATTTTGGTAGAAAGTATCCCACGCGAGACGAGGTGCGAGTTTTATCATAATTAGCTGGAGGTGAGACTTTTTTCCAACAATTGAATGTGAATGTAACCCCTGATAAATTATTATGAAATAGCAAATAAAAGACTGCTTTTTATTTGACTAAATAGTTTCCATTTTAGAGCTTGTGTGATGGTTTTGAAATGATAAGTTTAGCTTATACATTTTGTTAGTCAACCAGTAAGTAAACACAACGGATTTTAAAATTCCCTTTCAATAAACATTCTAACATTTGTCGTGACACTTTCTTTGACTAAAAAAGCGAGGAAAGAAAGCGGAGAGTACTGGAATCCTCCTTTGTCTTAGATATAATTCTCTCGCTGACTGCGCTAGATGTAAGAGAGAAGTGTTTTATTGACTTCCTCGAACTCCGTCTTTGCCACATCGTGGCTCGTATATTTCTCAACTTCGTGTGTGTTTCGCAACTCGGATTAACTGAGAAGCTAGTAGTTTTATAATTAATTACAGAAACAGGCCACGCAAGCTTGTGGCTCGCGGCTCTTGCGTTCCTCTTACAATCTACTGAGAATACACGTAGAGATTAAAAACAGCCCAAATCAAAACAAAGAGTATGATATAACATCAAGTGTCGATCAGCAGTCAACTTTTTATTTTTTCATCTTAGAGACCGGAATTGTCAACTTTTTTTCATCCTAAAGACTGAGGGCCGTTCAGCGGTTTAAACGAAGTCAAGTTGGACCTGGCTCAGTTAAGGTTAACTCGAGGTTAATACCGGGTCTCCATAAGCCATGGGCACGTCTAAGCAGCTCGAAATTTTATTATTAGAACTTGGACGATCCACGGACTACAAAGGCCATATCTATGCAGAGTAACAAATTGTCCTACTCGTCTTCACCTTGCTTAAAATCAGCTAAAATTGGCTAATAGTGCAAAAAATGAAAATTCTGAAATCTAAAATCCTTCTTAATCCAGTTTAAACTTCGTTATGCAATCGACTCTTGAATTTTTTCTCGCTTGTATGATATAAACTAAAGACAAGGAAATCTATTTCTATCTCATTTTACAAAAGACGGCGCACGCAAAAAAATATCTCACGCGAGACGAGGTGTGATCAGTTCAGCAGTAACTACAGAGGTGCTAGTTATTTAAAACAAAGACTATTGTTATCTTCGAAAACAATGCTGAAATGTTAGAGAATTAGTTGAAGCTGAGATTATTTCATAGGCGTTCGTGTACTGTACTGGATTTAGCAAACTTTCTTTTCGGCCTTAGAGCCCAATTGTGGGTATGCTGTGTTCGTAAGCCTTGTCAACTGGTGTTGTGTGTTTTCTACTGTAGTACGAAAGTTTGTCGAATTAATATCATAAATATTCTCTTTTGTGTTTGCTCGTAATAATCAGTAAAGAAGCTTAACTTGCGAAAAGGAACCCACGCAAAATTGAAGCGTGGCCAATTTTGGTTTTGCTCTTGACTTTTCTTCGCTCACTTTTTTTTTCGCCCGTCCCGACTTTCCCTCGCCCCACTATCTGCCCCTGGGTCTCCGAGGATGAACTGACAGTGGTTTGAAGTATTTATGAATTGCAAACCAAGTCCTAGACTCGCTCCAAGTTGCTTCTAAATGAAAAACACGCGCGCGGAATATTAAGTGTGTCGCGTTTGACGCAAATCAGTGATGTCCAAGCAATGTCTAATAAGCGGAATTGATTCAAGCCCACGCAGTAAAAGAAACTCAAACCTTTTTCTGCACCGTTGTTTACACACGGCTAAGGCACGTACAAGACGCCTGGCTTTCTAAATTGCAACACGCTCCTTCCCTGAATAATGCACTTTATGCTGTACAAATAGTAAGGTTAGAATTAGGGGTGGACCACGTTGCATTTTTTTGCGCGAAATGTTGAGAAGTGTAAAACTTGCTTCACAACTTTATTTTAAAATAAGTTCTTCATTTAGTTACAAGGTGAGGTCTTACAATAAAAACTTTTTCGTCTTTACCTAACTCGATTGAGATACTTCAAATTTTGCTCCTTAGCCAAGTGTTTTTTTTTGTGAAGGAACAACATGGTCAGGTCCGGTTGTAACTGAACCGAGTTGCTAGACTGAGACAAAAAGTGTTTGTCCTTGTGACGCAATTGGTTAGCGCATTTGAATCTTCAAAATTAAATTTGAACCTGGAAAGAGTGCAGCGACGCATTTCTAGAATATACTCCAGGATGATTTCTATTGTGTCGTATCGCTTGTGGTTTATGCACTTAAGCCAACAACATTTTTTCCCCAATAATTTTGTGTATGCATTTATCTGTATAAGCAATGTTTACAATCATATAATGAGAATATTAAGCTCATTATAAAGTTGATCCATCCCTTCTATTAATTACAGCAGTTTACAGCATTACAACTGATATATTAATCTCGTCCCCAAAATATGTTTCCCTCTGCCAGCCGAAGACGAATGACGAAAAAGTAATCTGGAGACTAACTGATATCCACCAAAGATGCGGTTACAGATCAAAATCAGAACAACAAACATTGTCAAATGTTTTACCTCCAAAAACTATCGACTTCGCTTTTGCATAGCGTGAAGGAAAACAAAACAGTTTCTAGAATTATATGTAGATCATCGCAGTGAAGGTGTTTCAACCTAAGCGGTTGAAAAGAAGGGGTGGCGAATGGTCTTTCAAAAAATTAGGGTCTCGCAAAATTTTGGCTTATTTTTAAACGTCTCGCAGTCTTGTTTTTAGAGCAATTCTCTATGTCTCGGAGTCTCGAATTTTTGGCACAACAGTCTCGGGGTCTCGAATTTTCAGCAAAGCAGTCTCGGAGTATCGAATTTTCGCCCAGGCAGTGCCGGTCTATAAGTCTTTTGGGGAAGCCATCTCAGAGTATTGAATTTTTACAAGGTCATAAAACGAATCTCGAAGTTCTTGACTAGTTCTGGTATGCCTGGCGATCGGTAACATCACTTGATATTATAAATGTCAACAACATAATTTGTAATCTTCGAGAAATATGTTAATCTTAAGTTGCCCGAATTTCATCTAAAATAAGATTTAACATCATGTTTATGGGATTTTGTCAAAACTGAAGACTTAATGAGAGCTTACATAGTAAAGTAAACAAAGTAATCTTCACCTACCAGAGTTTCGTAGATGTACCGTCGAATAATTGGGAGTTACAGTTCAATGATCATAAACATTTTTCGATGTCCACATCAGATTCCGTTGATTAGCTTGTGAGTCATCATAAACCGGCGTACTCTGAGAGATGGCACAGTGAAATCTTTAATCACACAGCTACGTTAAGGGTTCATCTATTGTCAATTAAACGTTTCCTCATCACCTTACAACCGGTATAAAATTGCTTAAAATGAAACGTGCTCTTTTTGTTTCTTGTTTGTTTTGTCTTGTTTGTTTGTTTGTTTTTTTCTTATTGAGTTTTTGTTTGCTGTAAGTTGTTTTTGCTGCTTTCTAGCTCCTTCTGACTCTTCTAAAGTCAACTCATCCAATAATCCAAAGCTTGCTCACTCTGAGAGATTGCTGAGTGGAATCTTGAATCGCACAGCTACGTCGATTGTTCATCTATGGTCAATTCACCATTTTCTCTTTTTACGCCACCTTGCAACCACAAAATTGCTTTAAGTTGCTTAAAGTAAAACATGTACTCTTTTTGTAACCTGTTTCTTTTTTTTCAGATTATTTTTGTTGTTGTTGTTGCTGTTGTTATTGGTCCTTTCTGATTTTTTTTTTCTTTGGCCGTGATACCATGCCTACAAGCATCAACTGCTTTATCCACAGCCATCTAAAGTACTCATTAAAGGAGCGCGCAAACACTGAATTTTAGGGTATGAGACAACATTTTTGCATAGTGTTTTGTTCTCAGCACGCACTCAAACTGGCAGATTTGATAGTGATACTGACATTGTTCAGGAAACGCATATCGTGAAGCCAACCAATACAAGCAAGTTTTGGATGCGATGTCATTGAAATCTGTGTGGCAGGCGAAGAGTACGTCCCGCTCTAGATTTGATGTTGGTACTGCATTTTCTGGAGCTGATTCCGTTCTTGACACTTGGCTAGCCTGCATCACACACTGATGATACACCTCTTCATTTATTTCAAAATAAAAATTATCTTCGAGAAAAGTCACATTTGCGTTCGCTGGTAGCTGACAAATAACCTGATCCAACTTCACAAGACCAGTGAATTCATAGTGAAGGAGCAGGCAATCCTCAGGATCAGGTGCATAAATGTGCGTTCTTGCAGTGTCTGTCAACAGTCGGGGTTTCCAGTGTTGTGCAGGGCTTCCAAGCAGAAATGGACCCGGAACTCTTTCATCATGTGATATTAAGAGGATCGAACCTTTGCTATAGGCAATGGTGGGAACAGCATCCTCCGTTACTAGGACATAATCTGACACGACATCATCTTCCTCTCACTGGCCGAAGTTTCTGAGGGTCAGTAACAGAAAAAAATCACCGTCGTGTGTTCCCCTTCTCCAAAATGCCTTAAACTGGTCATTTCACGTTGTGGTTTTGCAGAGGACGGCAAAGAAATGTACCAGAATGTGTAACACGCGTGCAGAGTCATTGTTTTGCTCATTAAAGACCATTGTTTTTGACGTTCTTGTTGCCGTCGCCGTCGTGGTTGCTTAAACTCCCCATTATTCTACGCAACCCACATTGGTCTACGGCTCACCATTAATTTCCTTACATTGCTTGCTACGTGTATCAGCTGAATAGTCTTTTTCATTGTACACAGCTAATCTTATTTTAGACACTTGTCATTTGCTACTCGAGGTTTCTGAGATACTAATTTCCGCGTTTTTTTAAATATCCTGTTTGTCTTTTTTGAGTAAAGCTGCATAAGCACTAAAATGTAGCAAACATTTTTCCGACACAAATGTAAAAGTTGGGAAAGGGGGTGAAACAGTAAAACATGTTTGTCCAACACGTTGGACAAAAAACTTGCTAAATATGTTTGATCGTTTAGCCGGGACTTAACCATGTTACTCGCGTTCCTTTCCCTCGGGATGATAAGGCCGCGTGGGCTATACAGAGCCCAGATTGTTAGCTATTTACAAGCTGGAATGGCAGGATTTATAAGCTAAATACATAAAGAGACTCCAGGTACTTACGTGATTCACACTTTTCCTTGTGAGACTTTTCAGGAAAATCTGTTTCACTGGCCTCACTGGTTTGGTCCATCCACGATATCGTTCTGTGCTGTTTGTTCAAACGCTGCCGCAAAACTGACGAGTCGGGTCAAATTTGGGAAACCGGAGTATATACTCATGGATGTTTTATCTATACCGTAGAATTCCGAAAGTAACGGCCCCTCCGAAAGTAACGGCTCCCCAAAAGTAACGTATTTTTTTGGCTTTCTTATTAAATCCCGAAAGTAACGACCCCCCGAAAGTAGCGATCCCTCCGAAAGTAGCGGTCCCTTTCAAAAAGTGACAATTCAAACAAAAATCTACTGTATTTAATGTGACGTTTCTTCAACTAGTGCGGTAGGTTCTTAGCAGTGATTTAAAAAAAAACAACAACTATAGCGAGCAGCACACAACAACGTATCTATTCAACTTGTTTTATCCTCCGAGTAGTTTCGTCTGATCACATAGACCTCATCAAGGAGTTTAACAAGATTAGTGAAAGAGAACTAGTTTTATACCTATGCTTTACAGTAAAATTTACGTCTCAGTAAGGGTGTGAACAGCAAAAACAACCACAGAAACTTACGTGCAGGATATGACTGACTAAAATCTTGCGTTACAAAATGTGCAATGTTTAATTTTGGGCCTCACGGATTTAGCTTTAAATCCGTGAGCCCTAAGGAGGACTGGAGATTCCCTGCTTTTATGAAGTGCTGGAAAAAGTGGCCTTATGGATTGAAGGAACTAATTGAAAGACAAGCTCTCTTCCCTCAAGCCGAATGCTGATGGAACAACGTGATCGCAAGACTGTAACACATGAAGACTACTAGAACGAACAATTCGGCCCTTTGTTGTTACAGTTTGCTTTGTGTACACGGATCAGTAAATAAACTCATGAACCTGTAACATGTAACCTGAATGACCTTTTCATCTTCTGTTAAGCTTCCTCTTTGTGAAAAACGATCGCACAATTACGGTATAAACGTTTTTCAAACATCCCAAAGTAACGGCTACCCGAAAGTAACGGCCCCTTTGGCCTGCAAAATCCGAAAGTAACGGGGGCCGCCCCCGTCACTTTCCCGTTACTTTCGGAATTCTACGGTACATCACACCCATGTAACCAGTGACAATAAGGATATCCGTTCATAAGGCAGTGCAAGTTATAAATTAAACTGTCAATCAAATGCAATCAATTAATAAGTAACACGAGCGTGCCAGGCACAAAGACCGGCAATTAGGTCTCGACCTGGAAAACAGACGCGTACATTCTTATGAGATTTGACGCCTTTTTCGTACACGAGCTTGCCTATGAAGGAAAAATCGGTTCTGAAAATCTCGGGCTCGAATTTTTTAAGTCCTCAAAAGTCTCGAGCTCGAATTTTGAAAACTCAAAAAGCTCGGTCTCGCACTTTAAAAATTGAAAAAGTCTCGGGCTCGCACAAAAAAAATGACTGTCTCGCTGTCTCGCAAAGTCTCGCATTTACCATTCACCACCCCTAAAAGAAGAAACCTGAAAAAATTCAGGCTTGAACCGGAATCGAACCCATGACCTCTGCGATACCGGTGCAGTTTCTTTACAGCTCTTTTGAATTCTGGAATTCTCATGACGTATAGTATGGGGTTTGCCAAAGAGTTTCCTCCCAATAACAAGATAATAAAACAAGTTACGTGCGGGAGCCAGGAGCACTCGCGTGTTTTAAAAACCATGGCTGTCGACTTGCTTTTCAGTCTTGTGGGGATTCGATCCAGCTCCCTTCATTCGTTAATGATATGTTCTTCTTTGTGTTTTGTTCACCTGTAGGAGTAAAGGAATCCAGAGTTTTTTTCAAATGATAAAAGTAGTCGAAGACGTAAATTTAACTATTCTTAGTAACGTTCTGAAAAGCCAAAAGTCACATGTACATCGAAAACCTAAGAATTATGGCCCAGTTATGTTCAAGGACACTATTAATACCAGTGCAGCAAAACTGCGCAACTTGAAAACGTTGGGCCAATGTTTTCAAGTTCTGCAGTTGAGTCCGGGTGGAAAAATCGTTAAAATCGGCTTGTTATGGTTTGCTCTCGATCCTTAGGAAAATTGACTTGTTGACCTCCTTTGAATGTTCTAGGAGCATTTTGTATGTGATCAAAGGTATTCAGTTAAGCGCAGTTTTGACAAAGCGCCAGCACAATCTTTGTGACACAGTAGGCCCTTTAAAAGGAAAAATATTTTGATTGCTTTCCTAGAAATGTACGTAACAGGCTGCCGACACAATTCTCTCACTCCAGCCACAGGCTGTTCACACGGCTGGTGCTTGATTCAGCTGATATCAGAACGAAGAGACTAGTTACAAGAATCTGAAACTGAAAGTGTACGCTGAGGAAAAATCTGAACTCGTCGCGAGTTATTGAACTATTTGCTACAGTCTAGTAAGAGATGTGACTGAGAACTGAACTAAGAAAAAAGAAACACTGATCTCTGTGCCATTTATGAAGTTCATTTTCAAACCCACCTTGAAAACACGACTTTCTTTTTACTAAGTATTCGGTCAGCAAGTAAAAAAAAATTCAAGAATAAGGAATGATCAGGCTTTTAACCACTAATTTAAGTGCGGGTTTCGACATTACCCCGAGACGTAATCAAATTTAATTGTGACCGGTATTAAAGTGGTACTACGATCAAAAAATCACTTTTATTTTTTCTTCGGATTTCGAAACTTTGTTTACTAAACACTCCCCAAGCGAAATTTTAAGCCTTAATTTCGACAAGAAGACTGTTTATTTAAACTGCAATTTTCCGATTTAATAGTCCGCCATTATTACACCAGAAAGGACAGAATGACATCATTCACTCACGAGCTTTAGAATGCAGTGTGTGTGAAAGTGCCTTATTTAGTATGCAGCACGGGAGTTTTGAGCTTTCACACTCTCAAACTCGTGTTTTGCATAATTTGTAAGCCGCGTTCACACACTACATTCTACAGCTCTTGAGTGTATGACGTCATTGTATCCCTTCTGGTGTAGTAATGGCGGACCATTAAAACGGAAAATTGCAGTTTAAATTAACGGTCTTCTTCTCAAAATTAAGGCTTATAATTTCGCTTGGGGAGTGTTTAACAAACATAGTTTCGAAATCCGAAGAAAAAATAAAAGTGATTTTTTGATCATAGTACCACTTTAAAGGAATCGGCATTTATATGTTCGAATAATATTAGAAGCCTGAGGCGTACGGATTAGATAAAAGAAGCAGGTCCAGAAATAATACTGATTGCTGGCACAGAGATGTTGAAGGTTTCCGACACAATTCTCTCACTCTGGCCCCAAGCAGCTCACAAGGAAAATCTAAACTACCCGCTGAACTATTTAGGAACCATTTTTTATGCTATGAGATGTTACTGAGAACCAAACTGGGGAAAAAATCCTCTCTGTGCTGTCATGAACGTCTATCTCAAAACTTCCTTTAAAAACACAGCGCTTCTTCTAAGTAATTCGAATAAAGGAAATCCCAAGAATGAGACATGAGCGAGCGAGTCACGATTCGGGTTTTGGTTTTATTTCTTCTGGTTGAGGAAGTGGCACGAGTTTTTCATATAAATTTCACCTCATAACAAAGTAAACTCCAATCAAGTGCGAATTACTTGCGATCAGTTGAAAGTGGACCGAAAACAAAAATATGTAAAAACGCGATTTACCCAGTTTCAGTTCGAAGCTTCAACTGACAACTGATCTTTAAACAAAACTATAAAGCCAAAGCAAACGCTGATTACTCTGTCCCAGTTCGAAACACAATTGACAACACATCTACAACAAAATTATTGAACCAAAGCAAGCGCGAATTACTTAGTTCCAGCTCGGAACTCCATCGACAAGCGAGTATTACTTTCGACACTGGACTTAAAACCCGGCTATCTTCTTTATTAGAATTGATGTAAGTATTACGAGTGTGTGCCGTAAGTTATAATGAAATACATTCTATGGCCTCAGTTCAAAATAGGTGCTGCTCAACTGCTATTTTGATAATTACTCAGTTCGAATTACTCCGCAGTTCCAGTTCGAAACTCCATCGGCAAGTGAGTATTACTTTCGACACTGGACATAAAACCTATCTTCTATATTACAATTGACGTCAGTGTTACGAGTCTGTGCTGTAAGTTATATTGAAATATATTCTATGGCCTAAGTTCAAAATAGGTGCTGCTTAACTGCTATTTTTATATTTATGGGAGTCTATTTTATTGAATATTGTACAGTAGCATAGCAGTGAGTTTTACTGAAACCGTGTAGAATTGCCTGAGTTCGTGGCTCGTGTTTAAGCCCATCCGGGAACGATGATTTCATTGGTAAAAGCATGGGAGGCCGGGGGACGGGGAGCGCCTCATCGGCAACATAATAAAAAACCACGTTTCTTTTCCTTGAGAATTGCTTCGCGATACCTCACTTTTGTAGAACTATGGCAGCTTTTCTTTAAGAAATATTTCCTTTTCTCTCTTTCTCTGTCAAATTCCCTGCAGTATTTACAACTTGAGTACGTAAGAGAATAAGATTGAAAACTAGCAGACAAACGAGATATTTTTCAATGCAAAATATATTTATTGTTGTGTAAGCGAACTTATTAACACAAATTGATGTTACAGCGTAATAACTAAGCAACAAATAACTTAAGTTTCCAAACTTGCTTGCGTTTTAACTGTAACTACCTATATGCCACTATAAGCAAAGAGGAAGTGAACTACAGTGTCTTTTTTCGTACTTGGATAAAAATCCAAAAGAAAATTATATTCCTATGTACAAGTTGTTAGCGAGTACTTCACATTGCATAGCTTGCATTTGACGGTGCAGCACCACACGAACTTACATCTGCACTTGACCTGTTTATATTGTTTCACTGTGCGGTACCTAAGATTACAAGAGTTACAAAGAGATCTGCATCCCTCAGTCGGTACAATGTCACTTCTGCATGTCCTTCCCAGCATTCCAGGGGAGCCTGCGGTCGTGTTTCGTACGCAGTAGTCTGGGGACGAGTCGAGATAAACCAGCTTTTTGTCCTTCTTAGTCACCGGTTGGTAAAGGTTATTGTTGTCCCGCTGTTGCAGCTTACTGTTCGTGAATGAGACTGGGACTGCTGTGCGGTATTTCTGCTTCAGTGCTGATCCAACCACGTCAAAAGGCGCCAACTGCTTCCAGCAAGTTTTCAAATTGCAACTTCCAGTGACGCCATGACACCTGCATTCTTTCTTGAGACTTGCTCGGACAACCTGAGATGAAGAGAAAAACACAGGTTATTAAAATATCTGCCTTTCTGCCTAAATGAGATTATTGTTGCATTGTACCTATTTTCACAAATCCCCGTAAACATCTAAAAATAACAGAAGTGTATGGAATATCAACTAAGTTTATATCTTGAAATTATAGACTGATTTCTGGTAATTTTGTCTCTCCATCTCAGGACTCTATGGAAATGTAAAATGTGAGGTCACCCCTTCGCTGAGTAGCGGGTGAAAACGTTTAATGAACGATAAATAATCTATTTTTGCAACATTACATATACGTTATAGAGTTACTAAACGTGCAGAGCCAGGAATCCAAGATGAGTTGGCTTAACCGCAAGAACCGGGTGTTTCCTTGTGGTTTTGTATGCCCCGCGGCTTATCAACGCTGTCTCATGAAACAAAAGGTGTGGTGCGAGCATATAGGCCAGTTTACCTTTCTTCCTACAGCATTATGATGCAAGTTGAATGCTGTGCGAGCGTCGTCCCCTTTCTCCAGTTTGTCAATAAAGCGTCTGTTCTCCTTCTCTCCAAACTTGGTGTATTCACTGCATCCGCCCCACTGCCAGTCGCGGTTTCTCTGTGGCTGTTTTCTCTTTTTACCGCACCTGCATCCGGTTACTCGGTTCCGTGCGCACTGCAGCGTGATTTCGTGTGTGATGGCGGCTGAGCTGATAGCGTGAAGAAATGCTGTCTCACGAGTGGCTGAAATGAAACAGCGATAATCGAATAAGGTCAGCTGACTTTCAGGGTGCCAAAGGGGTTTAGGGTTCTAGCCTTAAAATGCAGGGCTCCAGGGTTCCAAGACGTAAAAACTGGGTCTCCATCACTTTAGACCAGAGCTCCATTTTGCAAGAATTATCACTTTTTGCACTTGCCCTAAGTAAAGGAAGGGGCTTCAGGGCCACACGGCCCCACAGCTGTATAATTAAGACGGATATACAAAATTTGACACAATCGCATTGATTTCTGAAAAATTTCGTGCTAATTGCCATCGCCACCATCTTGAAAGCTTGCAATGCGCCATGGGATTGATGATGGCCTAGGCTTTTCGCGCCTCTATAGTACAGGCTAAAAGACACAATTGTAATCACTGTTTTAGTTGTTAATTATTGCACCACTGTTTTCAATTATATGAAAAACTCAGGCTTCCAAACGATAACTTTTTTATCAATCTGATTGGGAACCAGTGATTGGAAATCAAATTGTTGTAATTGTTCCGTCCTCGGGCCAAAGCCAAAAGAACCCCAGCCTGTAAACGGGTGCCTTAGTGGGAAATAAAATGCAAGAAAAATCTGCAAGCGAAGCAAGCAGTGCAAGTCTTCTCTTTCCTCGTCGATTTTTCTCGTCCCTTTTTCCTCGCTAAGAGCTTGTCCACAAACTCATTTAACACAGGATCTAGGAGGAAACATTTAAAATTAGCTTACCGTGAGGCAAAGTTGTCTTCACAAAGATGGGTAACTGCTGATACACGATCTTGTTGTCCAATGAACAGTTCCAGATTTCGCTTTTAAACTGCCTCTGGCATTCCGTCAATCCCCGATGGCCTCCCGCTTTTACGATGCTCAGCAATAAAGGATAATTCTGTAAGAAACGAAGAATAAGGAGGCAATAAGCACATAGCATATTGTAATCGGGGCGAGGGGTTTGGGGTATTGTATTTATCCGACTGATAATTGCCATCATCTGTTGGCGTGAAATGCGAAATGACCGGTTTGTTACTTCTACTACAAGGTGCTTTTCTTAATAACAGTCTGCTGTATTTTCCCATAATCACCATGAAAGAAATGAGAATTGATACTGCTGGTGTTGCTGATGTTCATTCATTTTCTCTTTAGCTTTCTTTCTTTCCGTAAATCGGTCTGTTTTCCCTTGTTTAAATTTTTAGGCTACACTCACTGCTACTTGAATAAGCTCAATGCTAATTCAAAAGCCTTTCTCTTTTTTATTTCTTAACATTTAGTGACCTAAACATGTCTAGTTGAAAGCGCGGTGCGATTTTTAAAAGCACATATAAGAATCGAACTTTATTACTTTTGCTTTATTCATTTTGCGCTAGCATGCAGAATTCCTAACAGCAATTCGCCTAAAGATGAGGGTAACTCGCCCACACAAATGGAAAAAAGGCCGTTCTACGAAATAAAGATAAAATAAAGAACAAAGACTAATGGAAATTTGTACTGGTATATGCACAGAGTGGCTCTTCATCCGCTGTTTAAAAACGGAATTGGAATTTAACAATGCCAAAATTTAGGAAGCGATAAGCCAGGATAAAACGTTGACTTTTGTTTTGTTGAATACAGTTTGAAAAGAGTTTTCCTCTGCCAAATTTAAGCCAATTCGATCACTGACAAAACATCTTAATTCACAATTGGAGGCCATCTTAGATTATTTTAACGTCGTGCATTTGACAATCTGGCCGTTATCGATAACAATTAAGTCACTCTTTGTGGGTTTATGAAACATCACAGAGCAACCCTAGATTTAAGTATTAGCACAAGATTATTGACAGCGCGTTTTTTTTACTTTAGTCCATGAAAACACCGTGTACCTAATAAATTTAATAATCAGGAATATTCTTCGCGTTCAATTTTTTTTAATCGAAACCGATGAAGAATGTATGTGAAGCAATCTTAAACGATTACACTTGCAGCACATGTTGCATCTGAAATCTCTAATGAAATTATAAACCAGTAGGAGAAGTTTAGAAATTCTCAGAGAAAACTTTTCTCCATCCGTTAGCCTTTGAGCTAACACGTGAAACTAATGGACACTTTGAAATGATTCGGGTCGATCGTGCGAGTTTTATTCTGAGTCCAAATTTCAAACCCTCTAGTTCACTGCCTTAGTAAGTCTGCGATAAACAACATTGTATTAAACAAACCTTTTGTCCAAGACTACTGTCCAAGCCACTCGATCTGTAACAAAACGAGAACTACAGCAAATACACTGAATTGAATAAACTGAAGATGCTTATCTACCGAAAACTAGATACTTCTGTATGAACCATAAGACGACAAACTAATAAGAAACGGAGACTGTCCGAAAGACTGTCTGGAGGAACTTTGGTTGAGCAACTTAACCAGCCAGTTTTCCTTATGGAGTCAGGAAAACGTCATAAAATGCGCCCACCAGCAGCGAAATCAGCCTGGAGCAATTAATTTTCGCCTGTTCGCGCGAGTTTCTTTCCTTACTGACTGCGAGCCAAAACGTAACAAAGAACGCAGTGGAAACCTTCACAGCGAACGCTTGTTTTCAGTCCCATCAAATTTCAGCTTAGACGAAATCATTTAGCTCTTTCACACATTCTTTTACTAATAGAGAAAAAAGCCAAACGCGAGCCCTTCAGAGGAAAAATTCATTGCTACTACGGCTCATGCGTATTAACATTTTCGACATTTTTGAAGAGGAAAAAATTAAATGACTTACGTTACTGAAAACGAAAGGAAACGAAAGAATCGCTAACAACGTAATGATAACCTAAAACGCTCGTAAAATACTCAATCTTTGCAAAGAATTAGTTCAAGCGAAGTAAATTAGCTGGCAATAAATATGCAATTTCAGTTGTTAGGGACGCCGAAACGTAGTTCTTACAAACACGACATTGACAGTGACATTTCTTACGATCTTGACTGTCACTTAATTCTTTCGAGCCACAAGAAGCGAAAAACGCCCGGGTGGGAAACAAACATTTATCACTTGTTCGCGCGTGTGTTACACGTCTCGACAATCCGGATCTAGAGTACAGTAAGAGTGTTTAGCTTACCTTGTTTCGCTGAATCCTTGTGGAGTCCAAACCAAGATGAGAAGAGTTGCTAAAATAGCAGTGGATAGCTTCATAGTCAACGCGTCTCAAACACTCACTCTTTACAGTTTGAAATGAAGTAACTGAGCAAAACGTTTATGACCGGACACTGAATCCAAGGTATCGGCGCTTGCATGTTCGAATAATATTAGAAGCCTGAGGCGTAATTAGATTAAAGAAGCAGGTACAGAAATAATATTGATTGCTGCCACAGGGATGTTGAAGGCTTCCGACACAATTCTCTCACTCTGAGCTCAAGCATCTCACAAGGAAAATCTGAACTACTCACTGAACTATTTAGGAACCATTTTTTATGCTATGAGATGTTACTGAGAACCAACCTGAGGACAAAATCCTCTCTGTGCTGTCTTTGAACGTCGTTTTCAAAACTTCCTTTAAAAATACAGCACTCTTCTAAGGAATTCGTAAACAGGAAATCCCAAGAATGAGACATGATCAGGGGGGGCTGGCAGCGAGGTCTGGAACCGAGTTTACATGATCGCCCCAGTAAAGAAATCTGGCCGAGTAGGACTGTGTACTAATTTTATTGCAAACAAACATGGCGGTGGCGAGGAAGGAGAATTAGCCGAATTAGCCGTTATTTGGTGTACGCGCGTTTGTGTTGGTTCAGCATTATTTCCGTTATTCCAAGTTTAAACATTCAAGGGAAGGTTTCGATCGCTTTTTTTACCTTTGTTTCTATCTGATTTGGTTGCCCTTTCTGCTATTTCTGGTACTGATTTTACGAGTTTTGAAGCATTTTCTGATACATTTCACAGCGGCCAGATTCGCTCTCCTCTTTCACTAAGAATTGTCGCTCGAGACTTTGTCCTTGTTTCATTTACATACACTGTAGATTTTCCTTTCTTTATAGGAACTACCCAGGAGGAGTCAACAATTAATTGTGGAGGTTTTGTTGATCCAAATTATTTTCTGTTTTGCCCAAGTTATGTTACTACCTTACAGTCCACAAGAGATTTTTTCATGTACAGCTCTCTAGAATCCTTAAATGGTGAAAAGCTGAGAGGTGATGTTTACAACACTTTGCTCTTTGACTTCGCCACGTGAGTCACAGATATTGCCTACAGTGTATAGGTATACCTGATAATAAAGCTCATTATTTTGGAGAAAAAGCTGAAATAATTTTTCATTTAGATCAGTTTGTCTATCACACCTCTGGGGTGAGAACTGAAACTTAAAGGGGCCAGTTTGCTCAACTGACAGCAATACTTCAGCCATATTTACTTGGTGACCTTGGCTTCATATATTTCACCATGAATGGGTTTGTGGAAAATTGGCATTTGAGTTCTGAAGGGACTTGAATTTTTCTTGACAGTGCAATTGATGTTGAACAGCTTTTGCAAACAAAACAATCATTTGGGGGTGGAGTTTGCAAAGGTTCCGACAGTCTGTAAAGTAAAGATACTCTGGCAAACACACCATCACTTTGGATCTGGCAGGCGTTGGTTATCCAAGATACATGTTGATAAATATGTTTTGGGCAAAGGTTTTGGTTGTACAGGGACTTTGACTGATGACATATATATGGACAGCTATGTTAATCCTTAATTTTCTGAAAATACTTCAAAAGGACTGTTGCACACTTAGAGTAACCATGGTTGATCAGCCATTCTGGGGTTATTTCACATCTCCTTTATAAACAGTTACTGAATGCATGCCAGCCTCGTTTTGACACCCAGCAATACAACACTGTTTTGACCTGTTTTCCCCTACCTTATCCGTTACAGTTCTGAAATAATGATCCTCACAGTTAAATGCATTCAACTTGAGCAGTTGAAAAAGCAAACTTGAAAAAATTCAGTCTCGACCAGGATCAAATTTGCCTTTTCAACTGCTCAAGTTGAAAACATTTAAAAACAGCCTGCAAGCCTTTTATGGCCACATTTGTTACATCAGGCAGTTCACACCTGATTTATTTCATATGTATCCATCTTCAAAAAAACTGAATTCTCCTTGGCAATTGGAACTCTTTCCTCATCAGAAGCACAAATGTCTGAAAGGGTGTGAGCAGAAGTCAATTGCTCTTTTAACAGAAGGGACAGTTCAGAACTTTTGCATTGTCTAATACTCCATTATTGCATAGTTCACCTGGTGTTACTGAACTCAAACTACAAATTTTTCACTGACACTTAAGAAAAATGGGCCTGAATGTCTTTCCTATGAATTAAGCTTCTTGTACAGGCTACAGGCAAAAGACAAAAAATTCATATAATTGCAAATCCTTCAATCTTTTCAGATTACCCTAGCAAATGTTTATAAACCTTCTCATTGGACAGTTGCATGCGTAATGTGGGAAAATGCTTGGAAATGTGATAGTTCATTGCATTTTGCTCTGTTTGTAAGGTTAAGCATTCTTCTTTTGTTGGTTGTTCTTTATAAGCTATCCTTTCCAGTTGCAAAATTCTATCATCTCAAATGTTCTTATTTTTCTTGTAACTGCAACCAACCAATATATTTGCAGAAACAACTGCCGCCAAGAAACACTCAAGCCAAAAAAAGAAGAATTCCATAAAATAAACGTGGTGTTTTAGACGTAATTACGCTTACAGCTGTAAATAAGACGCAAAAAACTTGAGACAAGCGCATGTGAAAGTTCAAGCCCATTTTTAATACATTCTAAGCCTTCGCATTCGATTTTGTGTCTTCATTGTGAAACAGACTTAAAGAAGACTCGCAATCGAAATCTCCTCTTTTCGCTTTGTTGGCTGGAAGATTCCACAGTTTCTACAGTAAAAAGATTCTTATAAATCTTCCTGAGATGACGAAATCCACAATCATCTGCTAGAATATAGTTATAATTTGAGCGTAGTTTGTTCAACACTCAACTGGGAAAATCTCAGGCCGAAACTTGTCACTTGCATATTCAATATTGACTGCTCTACTAACCTAAAATAAAGCTGGTCCTTCATTCCATCGATTTTGATGGTCTCAGAAACAGAAATGGATCGAAATGGAAGGTCGAAAGCTGCAACTTTAATGCCATTTCCCAGGTCAAGTGGCTGTTGACACAGCGAACGTTTATGTTTTCGATAAAACAACCATCACGCTCATGTTCTTGACATAATACACAGTAGGAGTGTACACAGATCCAGAATTTAGAGAAATGTGGTGCCCAAACGCTGTACTGTCGCCAAAAATACTAACAGCAAATAAACAATAACAAAAAACGAATTCCTTTTCCACAATCGAGTCACCACTTCGAGTGGTTCGCGCGAGACTTCGTTGCGCTTCGCGCATGCTCTTTAAAGTTTTCGAATGATTGACAGATTTCTTTACTGGGGCAATCATGTAGAGGCCAAAAGCGGCAAGATCAAAGGTAGCTGCCAGCCCCCCCTGGACATGATCAATATGCAATCTCTTAAGCTCTGATTAAATAACCACTTCCGTACCTGAATTTGTAAATAACTATGAGTTAGGTTTTAAAAAGCTATAGGAGCGAATTTCAATTGAGTGACGTAAACCCATAACCGAAGTAATCACTTTGGTTAATCATGATTAGAACAATGAAATGCAAACAACACTTTCAACCAATCAGAACTCAAGAAAGTACATCCGGGACCGAGTGCTAAGCATGATAAAACACGTGCGAGCAAGTCACGATTCGGGTTTTGGTTTTATTTCTTACTGGTTGAGAAAGTGGCACGAGTTTATCTTATATATTCAAATCATAAAAAGTAAACCCCAATCAAGTGCGAATTACTTGCGACACTCAGTTGAAAGTGGACCAAAAACAAAAATATGTAAAAACGCGATTTACCCAGGTTCAGTTCGAAACTTCAACTGACAACTAATCTTTGAACAAAAGTATAAAGCCAAAGCAAACGCGGATTACTCAGTTCCAGTTCGAAACACAATGTACAACACATCTAAAACAAAATCATGAATTGAACCAAAGAAAGCGCGACTTACTCAGTTCCAGTTCGAAACTCCCTCGGCAAGCGATTATTACTTTCGACACTGGACTTAAAACCTATCTTCTAGATTACAATTGACGTCAGTGTTACGAGTCTGTGCCGTAAGTTATAATGAAATACATTCTATGGCCTCAGTTCAAAATAGGTGCTGCTCAACTGCGATTTTGAGACTAGCGGGAGCCCATTTTATTCACTATTGTACAGTAGCTTAGCAGTGAGTTTTACTGAACCCGTGTAAACAAAGTGTAATTAATGATCAAAGATCCACAGGATGAAATAACGCGTTTACGTTTCATAACGGTTATTCAACGGAAACATGAAAATCCGCGAACGGAAATGTAAGTAACCACGGATGTACATTACGTTTCCGCAACTGCGGCTCTGCGGAAACGCATTCCTTAAACTCACGTATCCGCAACGTATACGCAGTCACGGAAACTCTGATATCCATCGTGTTTCCGCGACTCGTAGATTCGACGGACACACAGTTATCCGCTGGATTTCCGAAGAGAAAATGTAACGATAAATCACGTATCCACAAGGTTTACGCAGTTACGGAAACTCTAAAAGCCGTTATGTTTCCACGATTTGTAAATTCGACAGACACACAATTATCCGCTGGATTTTTCGAAGGGTACATCATTCACTGGGAAGTTCAAGTTGGGATAGGAAGGGATTTGATTTCTCTTGTAAATCACAGATACGCCTAATAAAAAAAGACATAGTTGGGACTACCCTGCTGATGTGGATGCATTCGTCAACTTACGGTATACCCATCGGAATTAACCAACGAAGTGACTCATACACAACTTTTAGAAGTGGAAGCTGCATTAACAAACGTCTTTAGATCTACAGCATTTAAGTGGATTACGTTTTATTTTCACCATCTGTACAGAGAATGTCCTATTATGGTAACAGTCTTAGAACAGCCCACGCAAAGATGGGCGGCCCTCCTTTTATCAATGAAAAAGTAGTTCACATACTCGAAAAAAAAATATTATAGTGCTGAACTTTGAACAAAAGTGCGACGGAGACTATTACTATAAGCATTTAAATTGATTCTTACAAATATCGAATATGAGATCATTGACAAAAGCACCATTATTTCCACTCGAAGATGGATAAACGGTCTTGGCAAAGCCCACTCAAAGATGGGCGGCCCTACTTTTGTCAATGAAAAAGTGGTTCACAAACTCGAAAAAAAAATAATGTAGTGCTGAACTTTGAAACGAAAGTGCGACAGACTATCACTATAGGCATTTAAATTGATTCTTACAAATATCCAATCTGAGATTATTGACAAAAGCACCATTATCTCCACTCGAAGATGGACAAACGGTCTTGGCACAGCCCACTCAAAGATGGGCGGCCCTACTCTTGTCAATGGAAAAGTAGTTCACATACTAGAAAAAATAATATAGCGCTGAACTTTGAAACAAAAGAGCAACGGAGACTATAACTATATGCATTTAAATTGATTCTTACAAATATCCAATATGAGCTCATTGACAAAAGCACCATTATTTCCACTCGAAGATGGACAAACGGTCTTGGCACAGCCCACTCAAAGATGGGTGGCCCTACTTTTGTCAATGAAAAAGTGGTTCACAAACTCGAAAAAAAATACTGTAGTGCCGAACTTTGAAACAAAAGCGGGACAGACTATCACTATAGGCATTTAAATTGATTCTTACAAATATCCAATCTGCGATCATTGACAAAAGCACCATTATTTCCACTCAAAGATGGACAAACGGTCTTGACACAGCCCACTCAAAGATGGGCGGCCCTACTTTTGTCAATGAAAAAGTGGTTCACATACTAGAAAAACAAAAAAAATATATTGCTGAACTTTGAAACAAAAGTGCAAGGGACACTATCACTATATGCATTTAAATTGATTCTTACAAATATCCAATCTGAGATCATTGACAAAAGTACCATTATTTCCACTGAAAGATGGACAGTCTTGGCACAGCCCACTCAAAGATGGGCATCCCTACTTTTGTCAATGGAAGAGTAGATCGTATACTCCAAAAAGTAGTTCGTATATGCATAAAAAACTTCAATATAGTGGTGAACTTTGAAACTAAAGAGCAAAGGAGACTATTACTATATGAATTTAAAATCATTCATACAAATTAATATCCAACCTGAGTTCATTGACAAAAGCGCCATTATATCCACTCATGCGTGTGCTCGACCTTAGCGGCAGTCCACTAGCCAAAGACTTACAAGTCAAAATTGGGATTCATCTACATCGCAGGAATAATCGAGAACCAGAGTGGTGTTTGACAAGGACAGGTGTTTAAAAGATAATAAATAATTTAGGGCTTGGCTACCAGGTCATGTCTAAATTGTCTACCAAATTTTATTATTATTTTTAGTAGCCCACGGATCACATGAATGAACCGTTAAGGTGGAGCACTAGATACATGTGGCAATTAACACTGTTCAGTTGGTGAGACATTTAAGGCCAGCACACACGAGGGGATTAGTCTCATGGACTTTTTTCAGGGACCAGTCCACTCGTGAGTGCCTACCTTTATGTCATGTACTAACTTTACAAAGTGTATGGTGGATCATGGCAGCTTTCTCCCATCTTCTATCTGCAAAATGCATTTTGTAGATACAAAAAAATTACAAAGCCTGGTGGATATTCATACATAAAAACATAAAACGTGGCCAACAAAGCAATGGATGTCTTTGAGGTGTGCAAATTATCTTCCCAGCGGCTAAGTGCACATCATTGGCCGGAGAATACAGGACGCCCTGGAAGATTATGAATGGATATGGTGTTGTTTTCCTCTCTGTCACTTATTTGGGACTGGTTTCTTCCTGTTGAAGAAACAATCAAGAACGTAAGAACAAAAACAATAATAAAAATAAAGTAAAACAATCAAGAATGTAAGAACAAAAATAATAATAAAAATAAAGTAAAACAATTAACAAATTAATTTAATTAGCATCTTGTGATCTTGGATGCTTATGTAAAGATGGACACTTGTGATTGTGGATACTTTCGGGGAGACGAAACATTTGATGTTCATGCAGCATCTTCACTACAAGAGTTTGGCAAAAAAAAACATGAAGTACTCGCCATGACATTAAAAGCAACGATAAGAACAATAGCAGAAAAACAAGTACATCTGGGGACTAGAATAGAAGCTGCACGAAACTGTTTTCGGTTGGACTGTTTGCATCCTCATTTCTGTAGTCTGCATTGTATTCAGTTGAAACTCTGAGCAAATATTTTAAAAGGAACAATCTTCATTAAATGACTACTATGAAAAATTAGTAAGAACTGTCCCCTTCCAGAATAGCTTATTTCAGACCATAAGTTTGGTTTATCTCTGAATTTGACTGCTATGCTAATAGTTGACCTTCAAGTTCATGTACATCTACTTACTGTTACACATTTGCGAAGAGTAAATGAGCATGACCAATATACACTTACAGAGATAAACTCCACAAATTCCTTGTGTTTGCATGTTACAGCCTTTGCCGATAGCAGTGGTAATATTGCTGTTGTCACCTCAGCTTTCTCTCCTGAAACAAACAACAGCAGTAGTTAGTGGTGGGTTGTGTGTCTCTTAGATTTGTTTCGACCTTTTTTCCTATCTTTTTATTCTTTTGTCTCAGCTGGTCATTGATTGTAAAGTTACCATATAAAACAACTGGAATCAAGACACATTTGCAGTTCAGTTTGCAACCACTAGGCAGTTCAAAGAAAAAATATGGCAGCAATAGCATGCAGCAGCACGAGCCATTACTTAATATCTCATATTGTGAAATTAAATGTGTAAACATGATAATTAAAAACAAAGCCTTAACCCATATTCAATCGGTGTGAATGTGATCACTCGCACTGGTACAGCAGCTTGAAGAGCTAACAAAAAAGCTGTCACTTGCAAACTGTACCAAGCCTAAAGATCTTACATTATGGAAATATATGTTAGAGTACAAACATGATACACTGTAATTCAAAACAAAGGCAAAACCCATGATCAATTGTGATCAGTGTGAATGTGGTCACTCACAATGGTACAACAGCTTGAAGATCTGACAAAAAAGGCGTCACTCGCAAACTGTACCAAGCATAAAGATTTCGCATTATGAAATTAATGTGTAAACATGATAATTCAAAACAAAGAAAATATATTTGAATTTTGATCAAAAGGTGCAGGCCCTCAGAAATGAGCCATAAATGAGGGTCCTGAAGGAGGGGGGCATCAAGAAAGGCGTTATCAAAGGAGAGGCGTTAAGGCTTCGTAGAAAATCTCCCCGAAAGCAATATTTGAGGAAAAATTCTTCAAATTACGCCTGAATGATAGAGGGTACCCAGCTAGTGTTGTTAAAAAACGCCTCCCAGAAGTAAAATTCTTGGACAGAAAATCAGCACTAAAACAGAAAACAAAGCTGCATGTGAGAAAAATTAATACTACTCTTTGTTATGCAATACCACCTGGCATTGCCTAGCCTAAAGTTATACTGATGAGGAAATGGCACAAAGTGAAAACCAGCGGAAAAAAATACAGGGCCACGTTTTTGCATTAATTTGAAGACCACATGCAAAAATTAAAGCACTTCTGGGAAAAAAAAAACAATTTATGCAAATTTTCCACTTCGCATAGTTTTTGACTGGACCCCTCAATTAGTACAGAATCAGCCACATCTGAATTTAAGAAACTCTTTAAGAAGCCTCCCCTCATATAAACGTAATACTAAAAAGAAAGTATGAGCTAAGCTACATGTATGAAGGCCTTTTTAGAAATATCATTCCATGGCTGTGCTCTACCAAGTGGTGCCCAAAGGCCCCAACTGTGAATTCTGGGGTGCCCAGCCCTTAAGTATTATGCAAAAATGAGTTTTTCTAGTCGCCCACAGACAAAAGTTAGGAGGCACAGAGCACAGCCCTGCATTCACGAACTGGGGGAATTGTGCAGGCCCCTCAATGTTGCAGTTCAATTTTATCCTTGGTTCATTATCAACATTACTATACACATAAACAAAGGATAATAAGAATTGAACCAAGGATAAAATTGCCACAACATCAACACTTTTTAACCCGTATCTGCCATTTTAAATAAGCTAATCGAAGTCATGGTTTGACCTGTTAGGGACATAGAGTCATATAGAGGGAACGCAGTGCTCCAAGCTGAATTTTTTCCCAGGTTGCTTTTTGGCGACTTACACACGTAAAAAGGTCGCCAGATACAAAATTTGGGTTGCCAGAAAGCGTTTTTTTCCTCATTGAATATACATTTAATTATGCTAATTCCTTGCTTTGAAACATTCCTTTTTCAATCACCATGTTTTTCTTACAAATATGGACTCTTTCTGGCATCACAGGGCAAGAAATTGTGCCCCAAGTTTGTTGCAAAAGTGGCAACCGAAGTAACCAAAAGTCTTCGTTACATTCTATTTTTAATACTGGAAGATGCACTGGAGAAGTTTAATTAAAGTAATAGAGTGTTTGTAGTTGAGACTCGATTCCTGAATGTATTTACCATGAATAACTTTTTGTAGTAGGTTTGAAGGTAAACAAACTCTGGTCCAAACATTTTTTTCAGTACCACTGGTCTTTCAGAGAAGCACTTAATCTATCCAAAAAGCAAAAACTACAATAAAAGACGATACAAGCCGAAAAACACCCGGTTGAGTTCAGGCCCCGAAATCGTGACCCTACACCCATAACACAAGCATTTCTTGAATTCTGCGATCCAAAATGTTTATTTTCAGTAGTCGTTTAAATACTAGGGATTTTGGACAAGTAAACAGTCATATAAAATGCCTTAGCCTGTTCCAGGCGTTCAGATAGTGGAGCGCGAGCGAAAAATAAAGCGAGCGAAAGAGCGGGAAAAAAAACGAGGGGAGACTGGAGGAGAGGTTCCCTTGTCCTCTCCCCCAGTCTCCCCTCGTTTTTTCCCGCTCTTTCGCTCGCTTTAGTTTTCGCTCGCACTTCACTATCTGAATGCCTGGAACAGGCTAAAAATGCCTTGAAAAACAAGATACCTTTACTTGTATCCAACAAATTTGTAGCTTGACCAGTCTCCCTGTTCTCCGAGGTTTTAAATCAAGTGGAAGTCAAACCAGAAAGCGGACGAAGTATTCCTCAGTGAAAATCATTACTGCTCTCCTCATATATGGAGCTGTAATGTAAATACTTGTTCTGCAAAAATTATTCAAACTTTCTACAAAACTGTTGCGTGCTTAATGCGTCTGTATTGTAATTTAATTAAGCACTTGTTTTTCAACTTCAGAAAAACTGCGATGTCTGGAAAGAAAATTCTTTTTCATGAATGAAAATATCTTTCCTATGAAAAGAAGAAACAAACCTAAACAGAATTACTTGTTGTTTTTCATTGCTCTGTCCATTTTAGTAGAATGTAATTTGATATCACACTGTCCCGTTTTCTTGTCACTTGAAACTCAATCAACAAGGAAAATAACCTTGCAAAGGAAACTTTTTCTCCAAGTTGATAGAAGACAACTTTGCACTATCTAGCTACTAGGGACTAGGGCTGGAGAAAAGTTGATTTTGTACCTTGTAGTCTATAGATTTCTAGATCTATCTTCTTATGTACAGCCGCTCTAAAGGCTGGTTCACACTTGTGACATAAGCATAAGCATAAACATAAGCACAAGCATAAGAATGTTCACACTTGTGACATAAGCATAAGAAAGCGACATACACAGGTGCATTGGGCTTCAGATTTATAATCCTGGGGGAATGAGACGAGTTGTAATTTCAAAATGGTGGACGAAGAAGAAAACGAAGAAGCGCTCCTTTTGAAGTTACTGCACCGTAATCGTTGACGGCGGAAAGAAAGACAACCTCAAAAAAGATGGCGGTCCTGTTGGGTAAGAGAAATCTTCACGAAGAGAAAACAACAAGAAGATTATCACAATCTTGTGCTTGAAATGCGACTGGTGGACCGAGAAATTTATTTCAGGTAGTTCAGGTAGTTAATGCGGCTGGCCTCAGCCAGTTTCTCATTATAATACAGCGTGTTTAAAGAAGAAGACGCCAGTTTGAAACAGCTAATCAGAGCAGGATTGGGAACTGTTTTCGCTTGAATTTCTGCTGACATCAAATACTGCTGTTTCGTTATGCTTATGCTTATGTTATCCCGGTTCACACTTGATCACGCGACATAAGCATAAGGATAAGCATAAGAAAAAGGAAAAGTTTCCTTTTTCTAATGCTTATGCTTATGCTTATGTCACTACGGTTCACACTTACGCTTTCTTATGCTTATGCTTCTGTTTATGCTTATGCTTATGTCACAAGTGTGAACCAGCCTTAAAGATCCAAAAACCAAATTGTGATGCATACGCATCCGTTCAAGACTTCATGCAACCAGAAAAACAACTGAACTGAGGAAAATATGGGGAAACTGATAGTGAAAAAATCTTACATGGTCAAACTTCATTTTGTCTGTATTAGCAATTAAAAAAGAGAGAAAACATTTTAGCTCCTTACCGCCAGAACCGAAATTGGCGACCTTTGCTGAAATTTTACTCGCCAAAATTATTTTCTACTCGCCATGGCGACCAAAACGGTTGCAGCTTGGAGCACTGGAACGTCTAATGCTGTGCAACCAAATCGCTGATTTCAGTAAATGCAGTTTAAAGTCAACGCTAAAATCAGTTCACAACTACATTTGTTTGATATCTGCTGATTTGCAAAAAATTAATTTTTAGGTATTGTTAAGGACTATTTTGTTGCATTTTTGTGCATTTAAGGGACTTAACAAAGGTTTCAAATGGTTTGTAGATTCTGTTTTTCAATAGGACATCTTTCCCATTCCCATTATATACTACTTTTTTCCCAGTCCCAGTGCCTCAAATCCCAGCTCCCATTTTTACTCCTTCAGGACCCTCATAAATATTATGTACCTTTCAAATTGAAGCTTCAACATCCTCCCCCCACCCCCCCCCCAGGCATTTGACTGTGCATCGTGCTCAAGGAGGGGGGAATTTAAACATTGCCTTGGAAGGGTGGGGAATTTGATCCGGATTTATCTCTTGTTGTAGTGTAATACACGAGTGAGTTTTTTTGGTTTATGCAGGGTATGACGGATTTACAAGATAGAAATTTGTCTTTGTTTGCAAATAAGTCTTTCAAAAGGGTCTTTGAAAGAAGTTTGAAGGTGTCATAAGGACAGATCTCTCTCTGAAAGCATGAACAGTGTTTGATTAAAGATGAAATTTGCCTTTGAGGAGAGGTATTTCAGTACTAATGTGTGGTTCCAGAAAATATCCATACCCCCCCCCCCCCACGGAAGGTCATGAGAAATTCCGAGGGGGAGGGGGGTTCAAAGGCAGAAATTTCTGAGGGGAGTGGGGGGTTCCTAGGAAGCTCCTTTTCCAGAGGGTGAAGAAACACGAAAAAATTGAAAGCACGAAGTAATACTCACGTAGGCTGTTTTGACCTTCAAAACTACGCAAATATGTTGACCAAAATGCCAAATTTTGCGACTTTGATTTGTATGAAATTTCAGTAGACCTGATTTGCATATTTGCGTTTACGGAAAATTGCGTGTCTCCTTGGCCTTTGGTGAATATTGCACCGTTTTCAATCCTTTCAATGGGAACGTTTCCATTTGACCTTCATTTACTATTTCAATTTTAAACAAAGGATAAAGTGCGGGAAGAAAGGTTCGACTTGTTATACCTCTGTGCAATTTATTTTTAGACTCATGGTATGCAAATTCAGTTGTGCATAATTCCAGGAAAAGAGCCGCTATTTTACTCTAATTCTCTTTCGAACATCATAACCGTCGCTTTTTAGTGTAATTTACATTCAACGGTTTCACTTTTAATGGCAGGTTTGAGTGTGGCAAACACAATTTCAATTCTCAAAATTTTGGCTTTGTTGTTTACGTCGCATTCGGCAACGTTAAGAGAACGTTACAACACTCGGTTTAAACAAATTTTCGTGAAAAACAGAACATTTCAAACACGACAGCAAACATGCAAATGCACCTGTAGTATAGAACAATAACAAAGCGTTATATGTTGAAAATAGATGTTATAATAGTAAATGTTACAACAAAAACCACGTTCGCGTAACGTGGAAATTCCTGGGGGAAGGGGGGTCATCAAAGACCCCCTTGGAACGGAAATTCCTAAGGGGTGGGGGGATGCAAACCAAAAACCTTCCGTGGGAGGGGTATGGATATTTTCTGGAACCACACAATTGGTAAGGTATTGGAATGGCCTTTTTGCCCCGAGGGGAGGGAATTTGAACAAGCCAATCTTCAAAAGTTCAAATGCCCGGGGGATTGCCCAGAGGGGGGTGTTGAAGCTTCAATTTGACTGGTATCTGACCGTATCTGTACATTACTTTTGAAGTCCCTAAGAAAATTATGTCATCAAGAACACTTCAAGTGCGGAGGACTTCGCTCAAACGTAGTAAATATCAAACAAGGCAAGAATATTTGGATATATCAAAGCCTAAGCTTACATTGTACTGTCTAAACTTAAGCTTACCTTGGCAATCGCAACAGGAACGATGTGCCATCAAATATGGCGGCCAAACGTTAACTTGACTCGATGAAGCTTGATTAATGGCAGAAAAACATTCCCACCGATCGTTAATCCGCTGTAAGGAGATTGTATGCATCTAAGCAGACACCGTGAAGTAAGAAGAAGGAATAGTTCACAAGCCATCTCTCCAAAGCGACAGAAGTTTATCCTTCAAATCTTGAATGCTACCGAAGGGACATGTCTACCCATGAGCTATAGGAAACATGGATTTTGAGTTCTCATCGAACGTTGTTTCAAGCAAACAGCAAACAGCGATGAAATATGTCAACTATTCAATAAAACTATCACCTTACCGTCAGCTCTGCTGTCCCTTGTCTTTGATTTCTACTTTATCGTCTGCAAATATCCCTGTTTCTCCCCGATTCTTCAGTGAGTTCGATATGTTTACTTTTACCACCCGCCATTTTGAAAAACCACTCATTCCCAGTTCTACGCAGCCAACTAGAAAACCTCCTAAAGCTGCCCTAAATCCCAATGGGTAGGCTATCTTTTCCACGTTATGGTTCGAAGCTCGTAAGAACATTGCACGACGGACTTCCATATATGGAAGGTCGTCGTGCAACAGGTTAAAAGATACAATTCAAATTAGGTTCTGTTGGGGGACTGGAAAGAGCTTTTTGCTCTTACCAGCTGAAGGCGAATTTGAAAAACAATAGCGATTGTCTTTTTGGCCCTACGATTGGCCAAAGGCACAAATCTCCTAGCAACGGCTCAAGCGCTTCCTACCCAGTGGCTATGGCAAGCCAAATGTAGCAATATTCAATATCACCATATTCATTTAATTTAATCCTTGTATTCATTTAGTTTTTCTATATTCATTCAATTCAATCCTCCAAAATTCATTCAATTTAATTTACCAAACTATCCATTCAATTCAATTCTTCTAACTTATTCAGTTTTAGTCATCCTTATTTATTCAATTCAATCTACCAACATATTTTCAATCGGTTCATATTCATTCAATTCAATCCGTGCGTATTCATTCAATGTTCGCACTCATTTATTCAATTTTGGGGTCTGGGACGAGCGATCAAATTCGCGGGGTACTGGACATAACTCTAACAAATATGGCGGAAGAAGTGGAATCAGATGATTCAGGGATCAAAGCTTTCTTTGAGCATGTTTTAAACAGGACAGAGGAAATCCTCAGTCAAAGCTCAACTGCTAGCAATGAGCGCCATGCCGAAGTCTTAACCCATGTAGATCTCCTGGAGAGAACGGTAAGATTAACCGGTCAGTTGGCAGGGATAGTCACGGAAGAAACTGATTTGAAACTGTTGGACGATCTAAGACTGGTGTTTTCCGAATTACTTGAGAAGTTTCTCCAACATTTTGGAAACTGTGCATCAAGAACATCGCGAGTTACTTCTGTTCCTTGTCAAATGGTGGAGAAGGGAGGTCCAGGTAGACCATCGGTTCATATTCCGCCAGAAGTACTTGAGGAGTTGAGAGGGGTCGGCTTCACGTGGCAAAAAATTGCTAGCATATTTAGAGTATCTCGCTGGACCATTATGCGTCGAGTTCGTTTATTTGAACTGGAACATTTATCTCTGTTCAGTAGCATCACCAATGAACAAATAGACGATATAATTCGTGATTACATTTCACGTCATGGGTCAACCACGGGCGAACCTTACCTACGAGGATACTTTAGAGCAATGGGATACACAGTTCAGAGAAGAAGGATCAGAGAAAGCCTGAACAGGGTTGATCCAAGGAACACAGCCTTGAGATGGGGTGCTTTAGTTTCTCGCAGAGTGTACTTTGTCCCTTGGCCAAACTCGTTGTGGCACTTAGATGGCCATCACTCATTGATTCGTTGGGGATTTATAATACACGGATGCATCGATGGTTATTCGAGAAGAATAACTTTCCTTCATTGCAGCACAAATAATCTTGCCTCGACAGTTCTCAACCTCTTTGAAAGTGCTGTAGAACGAGATGGTGACCTGTGGCCTTCCCGTATTAGAGTGGACTATGGGGTGGAGAACACCTCGGTATGTGATGCAATGGTAGCAGTTCGTGGGGAGGGTCGGGGTAGTTTTATAGCTGGTTCATCAACAAGAAACCAGAGAATCGAAAGGCTGTGGAGGGATGTTTTCAGGTGCATTTGTCATGTGTTTTATTACACGTTTTATGCAATGGAACAAACTGGACTTTTAGACGTGGAAAACCGCATTCACATGTTTACCTTACAGCACGTCTATTTAGCAAGAATAAATAGTGCTTTATCTGAATGGATGATCTGTTTCAATGACCATCCTGTCCAAACAGAACACAATTGGTCCCCGAATCAGATGTGGTTGAATGGTATGATGAATCCAAACAATCCCCTTGCTAATGGCAATACTGATGATGACCCTGAAGACCTAACGTTTTATGGAGAAGATCCTGAAGGACCATTGCCTCTGGAAGAATCCAACAACAATGTTGAGGTATTTCCTGCTCAGCTGTCCAATGTCAACACTGATGAACTGACAGCTGATTTAACAAATGCTGTTGATTCTTTGCAAGAGTCTTCTTGTTTTGGTATAGACATTTATGCTCAAGCTCTTGAAATTGTTGTGCAGAAATTAGAGCAATATAACTCAAGGAGAGAGTAAAGGAAAGAGGCTGGGATGTCAGTAGAAATTTGAGAGGGATGGAACAACCAAAAAAAATTATCAGAAATTATTGAATATTATGTTTTTTTTAAAGTTTGAAGTTATTTATTAACTATGAGTGTGAGCGTTTCATCTGAAGCAGGGGGGAGTACTTGACTCATGTTTGTTATAGGGGTGCCACTGGGAGTTTGAACCCCAGACCCTGTTTAGGACCAAAAAAAAAAAAAAAAAGAATTAAAAGCACCTACCTTGAGTAGGACAACGAAAATGAAAATCACGTGATGTTGAATGTGACCTTTTAAGTACCGACAAACGTCTCCCATTTCGGATTGCCAAATACCGTATATATTACAGACCATAATCAAGGACAACAGTCTTTTAATCATACCCTGTTTAGGTCAGTTTCAGACCCTGTTTTGTACAGACTTGCAAAAAATTATGTACCCTGTTCAGGGCAGAGGGGGCAAAAACCCTACCCTCTTTAGCGGCATCTCTCGGTATAGGCCCTATTGGTTAGTACCCCCTCCGGGCATCTAGGGTTCCAAGGAAGAGAAAGCTACTGGTAATTAAAACAGAGTACAACTAGTGACCCCACCCCCCTTTTTGCCCCTTTTTTATTTAAGTGTTTTTAGACAAACATTAAACAAGAAAAAAAAAGCGAATGTTATTCTGATAGTTTTTTGCCTTCAAAATCTACATATTTCCATTTGAGAACTGAGGAATGCAGAAGAGTGGCAGTTCTCACTGCAGAATTTGCGCAGAGCAATTTCCACAGTGTGTGACTAATGAAACCCATTTATTGAATAATAACTTACTTGATGGTTATTTCTTGAAACTGCTCATCAAGGTCATGCCTGAACGACTGCTTCGTACTGGTCATCGTTTTAAGAAGAAATTAAAGATAATTCCATTCAATAGCTTTGTGTATCCTTACTGCGCATAATTTCTTTCCTCAAAGGCACGCGCACTCGTTGAAAATGAAATGAGAATCGCAGGTGATGGTGGTAAACTTAACTAGACTTAAACAATATTGTAACATTACAGTAAGGTTTGCATGCAAACAATCGAACTAGAGTCTGAGCCTTGCTCATCAGTGAGAATAACAGACCAAGCTTTTACAATTTTCCAGTTTTACTACAAGCTTGCTGCATTCATCTGCTGCTGAAGACAGGTTGTGACCACCTTGACACTTTGGTGAATTTATCATTAAAACACACTAATATGCCTTTGAAGATAAAAAAGAAGAAAAGTTCATTTTTACGCTCTTGCAAACAAAAAAAAAGTGAAGCCTCTTCCTGCAGAAATTGTTGGTAATTAGGAATCAAACTGGAGTCTCAAGAAACTAGAGATGCACAACAGTCCTTGACCTTCCCCTCCTCCTTACACAAATGGCCCTCTATTGACAAAACACCAGTGTTTCCAAGAAAGTGTTCAAATTAACAGTGGCAGCTAATGTACAAGGTACCTCCACTTTAATAAAACATCAACAAATACTAGGTCAAACTCTTCCTAATACCTAGAGAACGTCTGCAAAATAGGAACTGAAAACTACAACTTTGAAATTCAGAGAAGATTAAACGAAAAGACATTTGTAAACACATTTTGCTCCCTGTTTTGTTAGAGCAGCATAACCTTTGCACCAGCTACTTGCACTTTTATCAAACTGAGAATAGGTGCATGCAAAACTAAATTGTAAATGCTAGTTTACAAGTGTTCTTCACTTTCACTGTCACTGAAGATGTGGAAGCAGAATAGAGCAAAACTCAACAAGAAACATTTTACATGTACATGCTCCAGTCAAAACTAAACATGTGAGACTGAATGAAAGTCATACTGTGACTTGAATTGTGTTATCACTTTGCACCAAAATGGGAATTTTTAAAGGCGTAATCATAAATGGTAAATAATTCCTCATCAGGTGGCAATGGTAGTTTGATAGTGCCACGTGGAAGATGCATCATGTTGGAACATGTATGTGCCCTTGGAAAGAAGTCAGGAATCGCTCTTCTCTTCTCTCTTGGTTCCTTTGTTAAAAAAAAAAGTCTTTTTAGTACAAATTTTGTGGCCCTTAACCTATCCCAGTGACAAGGAGGTGTGGTCATAAAAGTCAGACTTGTACTGTTCAATGGTAAAGGACCAAGTTATGTTTTGAAAACTAAAAGCACGTCACAAGTTATATAAACCAGGACATCAACTAACACTACCATATCTAGGTAAACATTCCCCAATATCTGCCAAAAGTATGTCATTTCTTTCGCATTTTGATCATTTCATTGTGGCTGAAGTACTTGAAACAGCCAAGTAAAGGAAAAATTGTGAGTATTGCAACATTGATAATCAGTCATGGGTTTGAGAACTCTAGCATGAATGGTTGTGTAACTTTCTGTGCTAATGTTGATGCTAAAATCACTGAAAGGAAATTTCATTCCTAACTTGTCCATTAACAACAATATTTAAAGATGGTAGCACCAATCCAACAAAAAGTTATCTAGGCCAGCCCTGTGATTAAAAAAGTTGTCTTGTTATCTGACAATACCAATCCATTATGTTTGGGCACTCAGTATACTAGTTTTAACAGGGTTGCAGGACGTTCTAAAGAAAATGTGGGCGGGGGGCGTCCTCCCCATAATCTCAGAAACAAGTTACTATTAACGTTCTTTCATTGACAAGAGAGTTTTCTACTCAGTCATTACAGTAATTAAAGAAACAATATCTTAATAAAGTGTTGGGAATGGCCACACTTAAGGGTATCATCTAGACTCAAAATTCAGAATCAAAGCAACTGATGGTTGGTTTGACCTTGGGAGTGTCTAACAACTGTGCATTTACCTGTCCATTAGTGTTGTTATCCTCTTCGACCTCTTTTGCTTCAGACACAATTGCAACCATGAAATGGATGCTAGGTTGTTTGAGAAAACCAAGGATGGGCTGTTCACTTGCACCGGTCACAAATTCCAAGACGTTTTCTAAACTGGTCACACGACGCCCACTTGATACTTCTCTTAGGTACTTTACAAACTTTCCATAAATAGCTTTCTCATACATAAGGCTGTTAGAGCCTTCCTCAGAAAACGTGGGTTTAAGGAGATGAAGGATCATCGGAACTGTCAATCTGGCATTATTTTGCGATGGTCTGAGCAAGTAAAGAAATTGCGGGAACTTTCGAGCAAACATGTGAATGCCAAGACTATCTAGTCCCTCACGAAGCTTCAAAACACATGGCGATATCTCTGATTCTTCGCTGACAAAAATGTCATTTAGAAGATCTTCAGAAAAATACTTTGGTGCCTGGCCATTCTGTAGAAGTGCAATTGCAGCCATCTGTCCCACAAAATAGTAGTCTTCTGCTAAGTGTTCCTTAAGTCCATGGTCAAAGTATTTGGTCTTGGTCTGTTGGTTACAAAGTCTGATCCATTCTTTTCTTGGTCCTCCACTGTCCTGAGCCTGTTCGCCATAAAACTCTACTTGAAAAGTTATTCTGGGATCCTCCACTGATCGTAGTTCGTCAAACGTTGTTTCCAATATATTGTCACGATCAACAGCAATAAAATTAGTTTCTCCCACGAGTATTGATGCATCATCTGTCACATCCAGGCACCGACCTCTCATGATCTTGCTCTGTAAGTACCTTAACATTTCAGCTGGGTCTGATATGGTTGCTGATGGAAATTCACTGATAATCTTGTTATAAAAGTCATATCCATTGGCCTCTTTCAGAGATTTTTTTTGACTATTGAGGCCATCTGTCTGATCTGTGGTGGCACTGTTGACCTCTACTCTTAGATGTTCATTGGCAATGGTGAACTCTTCTGTTTGAATTGGAGTGGTAATGTTGAACACCCCAGTCTGGCGCATAGTGGCATTGGTGGCGTTTTGAACTGGCTGGTGACACTCAGTGAATTCTTGGTCAGAATCTGGGTCATTTAATACAAATTCGAACGCTTGCTTCATCCGAATATAGAGAAGTCCTTGTCCGGCCAGTTTCTTAACAACACTATAATTGTATTCAGTGTTTTCTCCGAGTCTTAGAACTGAAATCCTCTTCTGGGTTACCTTAACAAAGTCAAAGTCATTTGGCCCAAGCATGCTGTATTGGGTCTTGAGAGAGGAAACTATTTTTGCACGAACACTTGACTCACCATCGTCTTCATTCAGCACCACCATTCCTCTTTCTACGATCATTTCTTTCTTCAGAGTTTCAACTTCATCTTCTTCGTCACTTTCCTCGGAATTTGCCCTTAGAAGAGCAAATTCAAACGGTTTCTTTTCCAGATTCTTAGATTTCGTTTCTTTCTTGTTCTTCATCGCCGTGGACGTAGTTGCCGCTCTTAATCGCTCGTTTCTATTCAGCCTTTTGTAAAGTCCACTATTGGAGCTTGTTTGCATCATGGATCTTGCCCGAACCAGGGTTTCGGCGATGGAACCTTCGTTTGTCCTTCTACTCGAAGCACTTGAACTTGAACTATTCTCGACGCTCAACAACATATTAGATGCCTCTTTAAGGAGGCCAGCAGCCCATTTCAATTTCTCCTCATCCATAGCGCTAGCTTTTACAAGAAACAGGAACGTATATTTCCAGGATGGCGGTTTCAAAACGCGGGAAGTTCCAGTGCCCCGCGAATTTGATCGCTCGTCCCAGACCCCAAAATTGAATAAATGAGTGCGAACATTGAATGAATACGCACGGATTGAATTGAATGAATATGAACCGATTGAAAATATGTTGGTAGATTGAATTGAATAAATAAGGATGACTATAACTGAATAAGTTAGAAGAATTGAATTGAATGGATAGTTTGGTAAATTAAATTGAATGAATTTTGGAGGATTGAATTGAATGAATATAGAAAAACTAAATGAATAGAAGGATTAAATTAAATGAATATGGTGATATTGAATATTGCTACATTTGGCTTGCCATAAGTGGCTTTCAGGGCGGCTTTAGGAGGTTTTCTAGTTGGCTGCGTAGAACTGGGAATGAGTGGTTTTTCAAAATGGCGGGCGGTAAAAGTAAGCACATCGAACTCACCGAAGAATCAGGGAGAAACAGGGATATTTGCAGAAGATAAAGCAGAAATCAAAGACAAGGGACAGCAGAACTGACGGTAAGGTGATAGTATTATTGAATCGTCAAAATATTTCATCGCTGTTTGCTTGAAACAACGTTCGATGAGAACTCAAAATCCATGTTTCCTATAGCTCATGATCAGTACTCTAAATGTAAAACAAATTTTTCTTCGATTGGCAAACTTGCGGTAAATTCATTTTTTCGTCCAGTGCTAGATTTATTCTTTACTCAACATATTGAGTAAAATACACATTTTACTCAAGAGTCAGTTTAACTCATTTTCAAAAATGCTTTGTTTGCCGTGTACTTGCGAAGAAACTTCATGAGGTTCTCCAGCTAGAAAACTATTATATGGCCATGAGTTAAATTTCTAAACATTTCCAAACAACGTTAAGAGCATCATTAAAAGCGTTCTGGACTCCGAATTGGAGAGTATATCAGTTTAAACTGCGCGTATCTCGGAGTACCAGGAATGGAAAACCGCCAAGTTTCCGTTCGAATCCGTTTGCGGAAACCCGAAGGAAAAACCTTGCTCGTTTCAGCCAACGGAAACGCTGCGGAAACGCGGTGGAAACATTTTAAACGTTTCAGCTAACGGAAACGCCGAACATTCTCACCATTCTTCTCTTACACGTTTCCCGTCGTATTATTAAACCGATCTGCGGAAACGTAACGGAAATGTCAACTGTCAGGTTTCCGTCAATTTTCCGAATTACGGAAACGCCTTATTTCACCCTGTGAGAATTGGTAACTGCTGAGATAAACTCTCCGCCCTCAAAACCTCATTATGAATGCGGAGAAGGCCCTGGGAAAGAGGATAAGATTAACTGTAAGATTAAAGATAAGGCAAGGTAAGCCTGTACCAAATCCAACCTATTGAATGAGACAGACGGCTCATCAAGGCCAGTGCTAGGGACATATAAAGCGGCTATAGTAACATTAGTACTCCTCCCCCCCCCGCAGTATTTATAAAGATACTTAAAAAATAAGATTAATTAAAAACTAACATACAAACGAGACATTTTCCAATGCAAAATATATTTATTGTTGTGTAAGCGAACTTATTAACACAAATTGATGTTACAGCGTAATAACTTAGCAACAACCCACACAATAAGTTCACTTCCGAGAAAATTGTGTTTATTAATTATTATGCAGAAAACTTTTTCTTAAGTTTCCAAACATGCTTGCATTTTAACTGTAACTACACATATGCCACTGTAAGCAAAAAACGACAGTTTTTTTATGACAAGCGTGGAAGTGAACTGCAGTGTCTTTTTTGTGCTTGGATTAAAAAAAAACTACAGAAAATTATATTCCTATGTACAAGTGGTTAGCGAATACTTCACGTTGCATAGCTTGCATTTGACTGTACAGCACCACACGAACTTAAATCTGCACTTCACCTGTTTATATTGTTCCACCTGTTTATATTGTTCCACTGTTATAAAGAGATCTGCATCCCTCAGTCGGTACAATGTCACTTCTGCATGTCCTTCCCAACATTCCAGGGGAGCTTGCGGTTGTGTTTCGGACGCAGTAGTCTGGGGACGAGTCGAGATAAACCAGCTTTTTGTCCTTCTTAGTCACTGGTCGGTAACGGTTGTTGTTGTCTCGCTGTTGCAGCTTGCTGTTCGTGAATGTGACTGGGATTGACGCGTGATATTTCTGCTTCAGTGCTGATCCAACCACGTCAAAAGGCGCCAGCTGCTTCCAGCAAGTTTTCAAATTGCAACTTCCAGTGACGCCATGACACTTGCATTCTTTCTTGAGACTTGCTCGGACAACCTGAAATGAAGAGAAAAACACAGATTATTAAAATATTTCCCCTTTCGCTTAACTGAGATTATAGGCGTCGAATATTCGCGTTGTTTTATTGTACTTATTTTCACAAATCCCCATAAACATCTAAAAATAACAGAAGTGTATATGGAATATCAACTAAGTTTATATCTTGAAATTATAGACTGATTTCTAGTAATTTGTCTCGCCATCTCAGGACTCTATGGAAATGTAAAATGTAAGGTCACCCCTTCGCTGAGTAGGGGGTGAAAACGTTTAATGAACGTTAATTAATCTATTTTTGCAATATTACATATGCATTATAGAGTTACTAAACGTGCAGAGCCAGGAATCCAAGATCAGTTGGCTTAACCCAGGAGCCCCTGCTTAACCGCAGGAACCGGGTGTTTTCTTGTGGTTTTGTATGACCCGCAGCTTATCAACGCGGTCTCATGAAACAAAAGGTGTGGTGCCAGCATATAGGCCAGTTTACCTTTCTTCCTACAGCATTATTATGCAAGTTGAATGTTGTACGAGCGTCGTCCCCTTTCCCCAGTTTGTCAATAAAGCGTCTGGTCTCCTTCTCTCCAAACTTGGTGTTATCACTGCATCCGCCCCACTGCCAGTCGCGGTTTCTCTGTGGCTGTTTTCTCTTTTTACCGCGCCTGCATCCGGTTACTCGGTTCCGTGGGCACTGCAGCGTGATTTCGTGTGTGATGGCGGCTGAGCCGATAGCGTGAAGAAATGCTGTCTCACGAGTGGCTGAAATGAAACAGCGATAATCGAATAAGGTCAGCTGACTGGTTTAGGGTTCTAGCCTTAAAATGCAGGGCTCCAGGGTTCCAAGACGTAAAAACTGGGTCTCCATCACTCTAGACCAAAGCTCTATTTAGCAAGAATTATCACTTTTTGCACTTGCCCTAAGTAAAGGAAGGGGCTTCAGGGCCTCACGGCCCCAAAGGTATATAATTAAGACGGATATACAAAATTTTACACAATCGCATTGATTTCTGAAAAATTTCGTGCTAATTGCCATCGCCACCATCTTGAAAGCTTGCATACGCCATGGGATTGATTATGGCTTAGGCTTTTCGCGCCTCCATAGTACAGGCTAAAAGACACAATTGCAATCACTGTTTTAGCTGTTAACTACTGTACCACTGTTTCAATTATATGAAAACTCAGGCTTCCAAACGATAACTTTTTTATCAATCTGAATCGGGAACCAGTGATTGGAAATCAAATTGTTGTAATTGTTCCGTCCTCAGGCCAAAGCCAAAAGGACTCTAGCCTGTAAACGGGTGTCTTAGTGGGAAATAAAAAGCAAGAAAAATCTGCAAGCGAAGCAAGCAGTGCAAGTCTTCTCTTTCCTCGTCGATTTTTCTCGTCCCTTTTTCCTCACTAAGAGCTTGTCCACAAACCCATTTAACACAGGATCTAGGAGGAAACATTTAAAATTAGCTTACCGTGAGGCAAAGTTGTCTTCACAAAGATGGGTAACTGCTGATACACGATCTTGTTGTCCAATGAACAGTTCCAGATTTCGTTTTTAAACTGCCTCTGGCATTCCGTCAATCCCCGATGGCCTCCCGCTTTTACGATGCTCAGCAATAAAGGATAATTCTGTAAGAAACGAAGAATAAGGAGGCAATAAGCACATTAGATAGCATATTGTAATCGGGGCGAGGGGTTTGGGGTATTGTATTTATCTGACTGATAATTGCCATCATCTGTTGGCGTGAAATGCGAAATGACCGGTTTGTTACTTCTACTACAAGGTGTTTTTCTTAATAACAATTTGCTGTATTAGAAATGAGAATTGATACTGCTGGTGTTGCTGATGTTCTTTCATTTTCTCTTTAGCTTTCTTTCTTTCCGTAAATCAGTCTGTTTTCCCTTGTTTAAATTTTTAGGCTACACTCACTGCTACTTGAATAAGCTCAATGCTAATTCAAAAGCCTTTCTCTTTTTTATTTCTTAACATTTAATGACCTAAACATGTCTAGTTGAAAGCGCGGTGAGATTTTTAAAAGCACATATAAGAATCGAACTTTATTACTTTTGCTTTATTCATTTCGCGCTAGCATGCAGAATTCCTAACAGCAATTCGCCTAAAGATGAGGTTAACTCGCCCACACAAATGGAAAAAAGGCCGTTCTACGAAATAAAGGTAAAATAAAGAACAAAGACAAAGGGAAATTTGTACTGGTATATGCACAGAGTGGCTCTTCATCCGCTGTTTAAAAACGGAATTGGAATTTAGCAATGCCAAAATTTCAGAAGCGATAAGCCAGGATAAAACGTTGACTTTTGTTTTGTTGGGTACAGTTTGAAAAGAGTTTTCCTCTGCCAAATTTAAGCCAATTCGATCACTGACAAAACATCTTAATTCACAATTGGAGGCCATCTTAGATTATTTTAACGTCGTGCATTTGACAATCTGGCCGTTGTCGATAACAATTAAGTCACTCTTTGTGGGTTTATGAAACATCACAGAGCAACCCTAGATTTAAGTATTAGCACAAGATTATTGACAGCGGGTTTTTTTTACTTTAGTTCATGAAAACACCGTGTACCTAATAAATTTAATAATCAGGAATATTCTTCGGGTTCAATTTTTTTTTAATCGAAACCGATGAAGAATGCATGTGAAGCCACAGGTAACCAAAGCGTAATATGAGAGTTTGTATGGAGCTGAAATTCGATCGAAAATAATCGGCGGTTTTCCGCCGAAAATACATTAAAATCGAAATAAAGTTTAAAAAACCTTACCTGTTGTGTGTTTGCGGTGTTTTTATCGCTTTTCCGAGCTTCCGGAGGTCGTTTTAGGCGATTTTCTGCTTAACGGTCGATGCGACGGCATGTCACGTACTAAAGAGAGCTAAAGGTAGGAAAACGGGAATTCAAAATTGCCAACCGACACTCGAGGTCCCGATCAAAATACCCGCTAAAAATCGATTCAATCTAAAGTCAGCGCTTTAAAACCACAACACCTTTCAAAAAGGATAAATCTCCTACCTTTCTATGTGATTCAATCGTCAATTAGTTTATCTCGCGAAGTACAGCCCTGCATTAAAAACGAACTAACTTTTCGAAATCGCCGCCATCACAGGCTTGTAAGGAAAAGAGGGTCAAAACTAACGGTCAAGCCTGGGACAAAGCGCCAAATTTCGCTCCACCGGGGGACGACTTGAGTGACTTCTATGTCGCCAAATGCCAAACTCACCCTCTCTCCGGTAAGTCAAGTTTTATACCTGAATGCGACCCGCGCGCGATTTCCCGCCGAAATTTGAGCGGTACAACACTTGATTTACCGGAGATGGGGTGAGTTTGGCATTTGGCGACACAGAAGTCACTCATGTCGTCCCCCGGTGGAGCGAAATTTGGCGCTTTGTCCCAGGCTTGACCGTTAGTTTTGACCCTCTTTTCCTTACAAGCCTGTGATGACGGCGATTTCGAAAAGTTAGTTCGTTTTTAATGCAGGGCTGTACTTCGAGAGATAAACTAATTGACGATTGAATCACATAGAAAGGTAGGAGATTTATCCTTTTTGAAAGGTGTTGTGGTTTTAAAGCGCTGACTTTAGATTGAATCGATTCTTAGCGGGTATTTTGATCGAGCAAGTCAAATTGCGTAGTATGTTTTCTGCCGTAGTACGAAAGTTTGTCTAAAATCATAAATATCCCCTTTTCTGTTTGCTCATAATAATCAATAAAGAAGCTGGTCAAAAGGAACGCGCGCAAGATGGAAGCCTGGCGAGTTGACTGTGGCTCGAAGTATTTATGAATTGCAAACCAAGTCCTCGGACTTGCACCAAGTCGTTCGTAAATGAAAAGCGCGCGCGGAATATTGCGTGTGTCCGGCGTGCAATGCAAATCAGTGATGTCCAAGGGATGTCTAATAAGCGGATTTGATTCGAGCCCAAGGAGTAGAAGACACTCAAATGTACCTTTTTCTGCGACGTTATTTACATACAGCTAAGGCACGTACAAGACGCTTAGCTTTCTGAATTGCATCGCGCTCTTTCCCTGGATAATGCACTTTATGCCGTAGAAATACAACTGATAGTACTATTAAAGGTCAGAATCAGGAGTGGACCATGTTGCATGTTTTGCGCGAAATGTTGAGAAGTGTTAAACTTCCTTCACAACTTCATTTTAAAATAAGTTCATTCATTTAGTAGCAAGGTAAGGTTTTGCAATAACAATTTTAATTTTTAATCTTTACCTAACTCGATTGAGACAGTTCAAATTTTTCTCCTCAGGCGAGCTTTTCTCTATTTAAACAACATGGCCAGGTTCGGTTGTAATTGAACCGAGTTGCTAGACTGAGACAAGAAATGTTTGTCCTTGTGACGTAATTGATTAGCCCATTAGAAACTTCATATTAAATTTGAACCTGGAAAGAGTGCAGCAACGCATTTTATAATATACTCCAGGATAATTTTCATTGCGTCGTATCGCTTACGGTTTATGCACTTAAGCCAACAACGTTTTTTCCCAATAATTTTGTGTATATATTTATTTGTATAAGGAATGTTTACAATCATGTAATGAGAATATTAAACGCATAAAAATTTTGATCTATCCCTACTATTATTTACAGCAGTTTACAGCATTACACCCTGATACATCAATTTCGTCCCCAAAACAAGTTTCCCTCTGCCAGCTGAAGACGAATCTCTAAAAAGAAATGTGGAGACTAGATAACTGGTATATGTAAAAGATGTACGGTGTAGATCAAAATCAGAAACAACAAACACTGTCAAATGTTTTCTCGACTTCGCTTTTGTATAGCGTGGTGGCAAATATCCTGAACGCGTCTCCTCTCACCGGTTTTACAAAACAGTTTCTTGACAGCTCTTTTGAATTCTGGAATTCTTATGAAGTATAGTATGGGGTTTACTAAGGAGTTTGCTCCCAATAACAAGGTAAGAAAACAAGTTAAGTGCGAGGACCAGGAGCTGAAAACTTTAGTTGTGAACCAAAGGAAGGATTGAACAATAAAAGGAAGCCACATCAACAGTGAAACCATAGTCACAATCAATAGGGTAACTGTCAGCTTTCTCTCCCTGTTAACCTCAACATGATGTCGAGGATGAGGTCTGCACTTGACTTTGAAGAGGATGAGAGAATAACATAAAGTAATCACAGCGATACACACCGACGTAAACGAAGACATCACCTTGTAAGTTCTCTCCAAGGAATAATCGTTAAGGAAGCCAAGTGCAAAAAATGACAGTAGTGCAGCTAAAAGATAGCTAGCTACAATAACTAACCAATAAAACCATTTCTTCACGAAGCGGTGTCTTAATGGACAGAGTGTTGCATGCATTCTTTCTAAAGAAATGTTTGTGATATTTATAAGAGAGGAGGTCGTGAATGAAAGACGAATTGCTTCTGCAAAAGAGAATATATGCCGGTCTAAAGAATCCCTCCAGAGAGAACAGTACGCTCCGAGTTCATACACGGTACAAGTTCCCATGAATCCAACAAACATATCAGTCACTGCCAAATTTATAAGCAAATACGTGCTACGTTTGCGAAGGTTACAATTCCTCATGAAAGCAACGATAGTGGCGGTATTGAGTGTCACTATGGTGACACATAAAGTGACGTAGATAACAGCCCAGATGACGCACTCGTGTGTTTTAAAAAGCATGCCGCTCGACTTCGTTTGGTTTGCGATCTGTGTAGGGATTCGGTCCGGCTGCCTTCAATTATTAATAATATTTTCTTCTTTGTCAGTGTTTGTCACCTGTAGATTAAAGCAAAACATGTATGAACCAGAATCCAGGAAATCAGCGTTATGTTCAAACAATAACACTAGCCTGAGACGTAACATTTACAGAAATAGTGATTGCTGACACAGGGATTTAACAGGCTGCCAACCCAGTTCTCTCACTCTAAACACATGCAGGAGTTTAAAACGGCCGGAGCTGGAGTCAGTTTATTTCAGAACGAGAAGACTAATTACAAGGATCTGTTACGGAAAGTGTGCAAGAGAAAATCTCAACTAGTTACTGAACTATTAGGCTTAATGTGACTGAGAACTTAACTGAGGAAAAAAAATTGATCTCTGTGCCATTTATGAAGTTCATTTTCAAACGTACCTTGAAAATACGACGGTCTTCTACTAAGTATTCGGTCAGCAAGTCACAAAAATCTGAAGAATAAGCAATGATCAGGTTTTACTGAATCACTCCATGATCGAAGTGCGGGTTTCAACATTAACCCGAGACGTAATCAAATGAAGGAAAAATCTACAGAAATAATACATTGATTGCTGTGAATTTAATTTTTACTGATCTGATCTTCCGTGTTCTGTTCACCTTTGAAGTAAAGCAAACCGTTTATGACAGGACACTGAATCCAAGGAAGCGGCGCTTATATGTTCGAATAATATTAGAAGCCTGAGGCATTATTAGGTTAAAGAAGCAGTTACAGATATAATATTGATTGCTGCCACAGGGATGTTGAAGGCTTCCGACACAATTCTCTGACTCTGGCCTCAAGCAGCTCACAAGGAAAATCTAAACTACTCACTGAACTATTTAGGAACCATTTTTTATGCTATGAGATGTTACTGAGAACCAACCTGAGGAAAAAATCCTGTCTGTGCTGTCTTTGAACGTCTTTTTCAAAACTTCGTTAAAAAATACAGCGCTTCTTCTAAGGAATTCGAAAAAAGGAAATCCCAAGAATGAGACATGATCAGTCTTTTAAGCTCTGAATAAATAACCACTTCCGTTCCTGAATTTCTAAATAACTGTGAGTTAGGTTAAAGCTATAGGAGCGGATTTCAATTGAGTGACGTAAACCCATAACCAAAGTAATCACTTTGGTCAATCATGATTAGAACAATGAAACGCAAACAACACTTTGAACCAATCAGAATTCGAATAAAGTACATCCGGGACTGAGTGCTAAGCGTGATAAAACGCGTGCAAGCGAGTCACGATTCCGGTTTTGGTTTTATTTCTTACTGGTTGAGAAAGTGGCACGAGTTTTTCTTACAAATTTCAAATCATAAAAAAGTAAACTCCAATCAAGTGCGAATTTCTTGCGACACTCAGTTGAGGATCCAAAAACAAAAATATGTTAAAACGCAGTTTACCCAGTTTCAGATCGAAACTTCAACTGACAACTGATCTTTAAACAAGAATTTAAAGCCAAACAAACGCGGATTGATTTACTCAGTTCCAGTTCGAAACACAATTGACAACACATCTAAAACAAAATAATTGAACCAAAGCAAGCGCGAATTACTCAGTTCCAGTTCGAAACTCCATCAGCAAGCGAGCATTACTTTCGACCGGCTGGACTTGAAACCTATCTTCTACATTAAAATTGAGTTCGTGGCTCGTGTTTCAGCCCATCCGGAAACAATGAATTCATTTGTCAAAGCATCTGAGGCCAGAGGGGGAAGCGCTTCATTGCGAACTTCATTTTTCAAAAATGCCTTTCTTTTTTAGAGAATTGCCTCGCGATACCTCACTTTTGTAGAACTTTGGAAGCTTTCCTTAAGAAATATTTCAGTTTTGTCTTTCTCTGCCAAGTTCCCTGCAGTATTTACAAAGGTACGTAAGAGAATAAGATTAAAAACTTACATACAAACGAGACATTTTCCAATGCAAAATATATTTATTGTTGTGTAAGCGAACTTATTAACACAAATTGATGTTACAGCGTAATAACTTAGTAACAACCCACACGATAAATTCACTTCCGAAAAAATGGTGTTTATAACTTATTAGCCAAAAAACTTTTCCTTAAGTTTCCAAACATGCTTGCATTTTCACTGTAACTACATATATATGCCACTATAAGGAAAAAGGCTAGCAACTTTTTTTTACAAGCGTGGAAGTGAAATACCGTGTCTTTTTTTGTACTTGGATAAAAAACCAAAAGAAAACTATATTCCTATGTACAAGTTGTTAGCCAATACTTCACATTGCATAGCTTACATTTGACGGTGCAGCACCACACGAACTTACATCTGCACTTGACCTGTTTATAAAGGTACTTAAAAGAATAAGATTAATTAAAAACTAACATCAGACGAGACATTTTCCAATGCAAAATACATTTATTGTTGTGAAAGCGAACTTATTAACACGAATTGATGTTGCTGCGTAATAACTTAGCAACAAACCACACGATAAATACACTTCCGAGAAAATTGTGTTTATAACTTATTAGCCAAAACCCTTGTGCATTTTGACGTACTTGGATAAAAATCCGAAAACAAATTATATTCCTATGTACAAGTTGTTAGCGAGTACTTCACATTGCATAGTTTGCATTTGACGGTGCAGCACCACACGAACTTACATCTGCACTTGACCTGTTTATATTGTTCCACTGTGCGGTACCTCAGATTACAAGAGTTACAAAGAGATCTGCATCCCTCATTCGATACAGTGTCACTGCTGCATGTCCTTCCCAACATTCCAGGGGAGCCCGCGGTCGTGTTTCGTACGCAGTAGTCTGGAGACGAGTCGAGATAAACCAGCTTTTTGTCCTTCTTAGTCACCGGTCGGTAACGGTTGTTGTTGTCTCGCTGTTGCAGCTTGCTGTTCGTGAATGTGACTGGGATTGACGCGTGATATTTCTGCTTCAGTGCTGATCCAACCACGTCAAAAGGCGCCAACTGTTTCCAGCAAGTTTTCAAATTGCAACTTCCGGTGACGCCATGACACTTGCATTCTTTCTTGAGACTTGCTCGCACAACCTGAGATGAAGAGAAAAACACAGATTATTAAAATATTTGGCGTTTGGCCGCCTAACTGAGATTATAGGCGTCGAATATTCGAGTTGTTTTATTGTACTTATTTTCACAAATCCTAATAAACATCTAAAAATAACACAATCGCAGTCGAAAATCAACTAAGTTCATGTCTCGAAATTAGAGACTGGTTTCTAGTAATTTTGTCTCGCCATCTCAGGACTCTACGGAAATGTATAATGTAAGGTCACCCCTTCGATGAGTGGCGGGGAAAAACTTTTAATGAACGTTATTTAATCAATTTTTGCAATGATTACACAAAATTATACCTTAGAGAGTTACTAAACGTGCAGAGCTAGGAATCCAAGATGAGTCGGCCTTACCGCAAGAACCACGTGTTTTCTCATGGTTTTGTATGCCCTGCGGCCTATCAACGCGGTTTCATGAAGCAAAAGGTGTGTTACAAATACAAATAGCGAGCATATAGGCCAGCTTACCTTTCTTCCTACAGCATTATTATGCAAGTTGAATGCTGTGCGAGCGTCGTTTCCTTTCTCCAGTTTGTCAATAAAGCGTCTGGTCTCCTTCTCTCCAAACTTGGTGTTATCACTGCATCCGCCCCACTGCCAGTCGCGGCTTCTCTGCGGCTGTTTTCTCTTTTTACCGCACCTGCATCCGGGTATTCTGTTCCGGGCACACTGCAGCGTGATTTCGTGTGTGATGGCGGCTGAGCTGATAGCGTGAAGAAATGCTGTCTCTCGAGTGGCTGAAATAAAACAGCGATAATTGAATAAGTTCAGCTGGCGTTTAGGGTTCCAGTCTACAAATGCAGGGCTCTAGGGTTCCAAGACGTAAAAACTGGGCTCTAAGCTGCAGGATTGCAGAAAAACGCCTCACACTCATTGGATTTGCATCTCATTGGATAACAAAAGAATAACAAAACAGCAAATTTGTTATATGCCTCGTTCTTTTAAACTCTGAATTAATTTTCCGTTTTCTCGTTCTTTTACCCATTGACACCTGAAGCGCCCGAAACCGCCCGTGCGTGACAACCCCTGAATTCCCTGAAGCGCCCGAAACCGCCCCGGTAAAACCATGTGTTTGAAAAAGCCTCTACCCTCCCCTCCTTAAGGATTTTGGTTCCCCTATTGTTCTATTGTTAAAGGGGACAAATAAACCAATCAGAATATGTCTTTTGCGCATATTTTTGGAGCTCTTTCGGGGTACTAGAAAGACCTGTTTTCGTCCCTCGATTTGCGATGAAGAAATATGGCGCAGCATGTTGTTTACGCACGGAGAGGTAGTGCAATTTACGGTTCTTTTTCGCTCTATACGGGGAAAAAAAACCTCTCTGAGTCTCAAAATGAAAGGCAAAAATTTTGCTTTAGATCGGTGAATGTTTAGGATGCTTTGAAGTGGATAGTTTTATAGTACAAAGCGATGAAAAGTTTAGCCGATTCGACAAGACTTGAAGACCGCGTGGAGTCAAATTTTGCGAGCAGAAATCAAGACTTGTGAATCTTTCCTTTGAACAATTAGACCAGGTAATGAACCTCTTTCAGTGTAAATTTTATTTCCTATGATGTGCTGTTTAACTCACTGGTTCAGCAAACTGTTAAATTTAACCATCAGATCAGAAATGACTGTGCTTCTTGCGCTGTATTTTTGTGTACGAATCGAAAGCAGACGCGCTTATTTCTGTTGCGCCATCTGTGTTTTAAAGCATGCTTTCCCTCTTCGATTCGTGACTTTTTTCTTCATTTTGCATTAAAATTTTCTTTTCTGAAGATTCTTTTTATTTCTACAAGCATATTTGTTCAATTCTCACAACGAAAATAGATCTAAACATGCCAACAGTTATTTGCATAAGCTTCCATTTTGACCCTGAAACCTGATCCTTTTGTGGCAGTGATCGTCTCAAATTTTTCTTCGTTTCATGTTAAAATTTCGCTGCTATAGAAATAAATGAAAAATGGCTTTCTTTGTAATGTCAAATGAATGGAATCTGTTTAAAAATTTTATGGAATTATGCTGTGATTCCCGGTGGGAGTATTTTGAACGGTAAAGGAACAGCATAGGAATACGTGTCTCTGAGCACGTGTTTGCTTTTTGTACCAAGCACATGCATTTCTGAGCGTTTTGCAGATTTTCTACTAAGTTAAACTTCGCTATTTTCCCTTTGGTGTTGAAAAAGTGGTTGGACTAAAAGTTGTGATGAATAATAATTGTGCAATATATCGGGAATGGACACGGCTTTTCTCGTGAGAATGACAACTGCAAAGTTTACTGTCTGCGATTTTGACTGCAAATGGCGCGCGGTTGAAAAAATTCCTTAAATCTTGTTTTGGAGGTAAATTTGACAATATATTTTCGATCCTGACAAATCCTTGTAATTAAAAAATAACTCACTAACTATCCATGGGGAAATAAAACGTAACAACAAAAGCTGAGAATTTGTCTTTATCTACTGCGCATTGTGTTAATTTTTTCAAGTCGTTTATTTCGACTGAATGCTGAAAAATGTTCAGGAAATTGGGGGTGGTCGCGCGTAAATTTCCTCAGGAGTCAATGGGTTAAACTCTGAATTAATTTTCCGCAATCCCGCACCTCACTCAAACTGGGGCTCCATCACTTTAGACTGGAGCTCCATTTAGCAAGAATCATCACTTTTTGCACGGGCCCCAAGTAATGGAAGGGGCGTCAGGGCCTTACGGCCCTACGGCCCCATGGCTACAGAATTAAGACAGGTATACAAAATTTTGCACAATTGCATTTATTTCTGAGAAATTTCTTGCTAATTCGGATCGCTTCCACCTTGAAAGCTGGCAATCAGCCATGGGATTGATGATAGCTTAGGCTTTTCGCGGCTTCTAAATACGTACAGGCTAAAAGACACACTTTTAGTCAACGTATAGTTGTTAATTATTGTACCACTGTTTTCAACTACATTAAAACTCAGGCGTCCATACGATAACTTTTTTTTGTCAACCTGAATGGGAACCGCTGATTGGAAATCAAATTGTTGTAATTGTGCGGTCCTCGGGCCAAAGCCAAAAGGTCCCTAGCCTATAAACGGGCGTCTTAGTGGTAATAGGATGCAAGAAAAATCCGCAAGCGAAGCAAGCAGGGCGAGTCTTCTCATCACTCGTCGATTTTTGTTGTGCCTTTTTTCCTCACTAAGAACCTGTTCACAAACCCATTTAACACAGGATCTAGGGCGAAACATTTAAAATTAGCTTACCGTGAGGCAAAGTCGTCTTCACAAAGATGGGTAACTGCTGATACACGTTCTTGTTGTCCAATGAACAGTTCCAGATTTCGTTTTTAAACTGCCTCTGGCATTCCGTCAATCCCCGATGGCCTCCCGCTCTTACGATGCTCAGCAATAAAGGATAATTCTGTAAGAAACGAAGAATAAGGAGACATTAAGCACATAGCATATTGTGATCGGGGTGAGCTGTGTAGGGTGTTGTCTTCATCTGTGTTTCTCTAGTACAGTTAATAACAATGACATGTATTTTTCCACAATCACCACCTGAGAAATGAGAATTGACACTGTTGGTGTTGCTGATCTTTCATTTTCTCTCAAGCTTTCTTTCTTTCTTTCCGTTAATTTGGCTGTTTTTTTTTCTTGTTTAAATTTTAAGCCTACACTCACTACTGCTTTAATAAGATCAACCTTTCTTTTGTATTTCTTAACACTTTGCTACTGCGCATACGTTTTGCGCATCTCGGGATATTCGGGTTTCTTAAAGGAATTTGTACATTGTAAGTAATGTGATGTGCCGCGTAGCACTCTGTAATGAAATTAGTAAAGATGTAAAGTGTATGTATGAGTGCTAGAAGTGAGCAATACTGCCCCACATAATTTCCCCCGGCAATAGGCCTGAAAAGAAATTAGAAATGAGAACCAGGATCAAAGAAAAATCTTTGACCCGCCGGGATTTGAAGCCACGACCTCCGGACTAGATCTACCACGACCTGCTCCCAGCTTGGCCTCGCAGCTCAGTTGGTAGAGCGACGGTGATCTAATCTGGAGGTCGTGGGTTCAAATCCCGCCGCGGTCAAAAGATTTTTCTTTGATCCTGGTTCTCATTTCTAATTTCTTTTCAGGCCTATGGCCGGGGGGAAATTATAAGGGGCAGTACTGCTCACTTCTAGCACTCATAAATACACTTTACGTCTTTACTAATTTCTTAAGGAATTTGCCTACTAATGCAAAGGTACGTTTGCGCGGTTTATGACTATGTGGAAGAACCAGGTCTTAGCAAGGGTTATCAGAATCCAAAAAGAAAATTGGGGGTAACCAAGCAGATTGAGCTTAAATTTGGAAAGAAATTTTTATACATTCTTTGCATTTGAACGCTTTTTAGAATTTTGGCTGCTTAATTATCTCTAAAAAATGCGTGGTTACCCACATTTTTCTCTTTGGATTCCAATAACCTTTGTCGATATTAACCAATCAGTCACTATTTGAAGGTTCATGAAACATCACAGAGCAACCCTAGATTTAAGTATTAGCATAAGATTATTGACAGCGCGTTTTTTGCTCTAGTACTATATTTCTATGCGCATTTGAACAGTTCATGAAAAAACCGTGTACCTATAATACTGTTAATCACCAGGAATATTCTTCGCGTTCAATTTTCTAATTGAAATCAATGAAAAAAGTATCTGAAACAATCTTAAACAATTACACTTGCAGCGTTTGTTAACCACTGCGAGAAGTTTAGAAACTATAGAAAACTTTTCTCGATCGATCCGTAACCCTTCGAGCTAACACGTGAAACTAATCGATACTTCGAAAGGATTCGGGTCCATCGTGCGAGTTTTACTCTGCGTCCAAATTTCAAACCCTCTAGTTCACTGCCTTAGTAAGTCTGCGCGGAAAAACAACAATATAACATACCTTTTGTCCAAGGATACTAACCAAGCCGCTGGATCTGTAACAAAACAAGGACTGCAGTAAGTAAACTTAATCTAATAAACTGAAGACGCTTATCAACCGAAAACTTAATACCTGTGTATAGACGACACACTAATGAGAATAGATTATCCGAAAGGCTGTCCGACGGGACTTAACTGTGTTTATGCTTTCCCTGAGAACACAATATCAGGTTAAGCATCCTGACTAGCCATTTTTCCTTATGGAGTGAAAATGACATAAAATGCGACACCAACAGCGAAAATCAGCCTGGCGCAATTAAAATTCGCCTGTTCGCGTGAGTTTGGCTTTTCAAAAAATAGATAGGCAAGGTAAAGTGTTTTCCTGAATCCCTACTGACTGCTAGCCAAAATATAGTCACGCGTATTACCATTTTCGACATTTTTAAAGCGAAAAAGGCCAATTAAATGAGCTACAAGAGGTTTGACTCCTTGCTGAGAAGGAAGCGAAACGAAAGAAACGCTAAGAACGTAGTGGTTAAGTAAAACGCTCGTAAAATATTCAATCTTTGTAAAGAATATAGTACAAGCGAAATAATTTTGCCGGCAATAAGTACGCACTTCAGTTGTTAGGGCACCGGAACGTAGTTCTAACAAACACGACATTGACACTTACATTTCTAACGATCTTGACCGTCACATTTTTCGTACCACAAGAAGCGAAAAACGCCCGCGGGTGAGAAACAAACATTTACCTCTTGTTCGTGCGTGTGTTACACGTCTCAACAATCCGGATCTCTCGTACAGTAAGGGTGTTTAGCTTACCTTGTTTCGCTGAATCCTTGTTGAGTCCAAACCAAAATGAGAAGAGTTGCTAAAATCGCCGTGGATAACTTCATAGTGAACGCGGCTCAAACACTCGCTCTTTACAATTTGAAATGAAGTGAACATTGATTGCTTTGCGTGTCTTTATATACTCGTCGCTTAAAAAGATAAGCATAAACAAACTCATTAATTAAACACGCGAACAAAAGAAAAACATTTCTTTGGTAAAAAAATAACCACGCGAGACGAGGTGCGAGTTTTATTAAACACGCGAACAATAGAACAACTTTTCTATGGTGGAAAATATTCCACGCGAGACGAGGTGCGAGTTTTGTCATAATTAGCCGTAGGTGAGACTTTTTTCCAACAATTGAATGTGAATGTAACCCATTATCAAATATCATAAATTGGCAAACAAAAGAGTGCCGTTTATTTGACTAAATAATTTCCTTTTTAGAGCTTGTAGGATGGTTTCAGCTGATTTTGTCTCTTGTTAAAATGACAAGTTTAGCTTATATAGTTTGTTAGTCAACCAGTAAGTAAATAAAACGGATTCTTTCCCTTTCAATAAACAAACTCTCTAAAACAAGAAAGCGAGAAAGGCGGAGGGTATTGGAATCTTACTTTGTCTTAAGCTTAGAAATATTTTTCTTGCTGACTGCACTAGATGTAAGAGAGAAGTGTTTTAGTTCCTTAATCTCCGTCTTTGCCATCGCCGCTCTTATATTTCTCAACTTCGTGTGTCATTCGCAACTCGTAACTGAGAAGTTCGTAGTTTATAATTAATTACAGAAACAGGCCACGCACGCTTGTGGCTCACGGCTCTTGCGTTCCTCTTACAATTCACTGAGAAATATGGAGATTAAAAACCGTATCAACCAAAACAAAGCGTTTGATATCTGACAGTGCTTGTCAATCCGGCAGTCAACTTCATTTTTTTTTTCATCTAGGAGACTGAATTGTCAACTTTTTTCCATCTTAGAGACTGCGCGCCGTTCAGCGGTTGAAACGAAGTCAAGTTAAATCTGGTTCAGTTAAGGCTAAATCGAGTAAGTCTCCATAAGCCATGGGCACGTTAGCCTGTGTGCAGACCTCTCCTGCAAAGGAAATATGAGACGTCTGCGCGTAGGCTATGGACACGTCAAAACAAAATTGTATTACTAGAACTTGCACGATCCACGGATTACAAATGCCACATCTATTAAATGTAAAGAAGACCATCGCAGTTAGACGCTACTTTTTTTGTCGCGCAAAGAAAGCCTGAAAAAAATTCAGGCCTCTACGAAATCTATTTCTGTTTAATTTTACAGAAGACAATGCACTTTAAAAAAATATCTCACGCGAGACGAGGTGTGATCAGTTCAGCAGTAACTACAGAGGTGCTAGTTATTTAAAACAAAGGCAACTGTTATCTTTGAAAACCATGCTGAAATGTTAGAGAATTAGTAAAAAAAAGAAATGGCTTTGTCCTATGGATTTCGCAAACTCGAACTCTCGGGCCTTCCAGTCTAATTGTGGTATCGGACGAGCAAGTCAAATTGCGTAGTATGTTTTCTGCCGTAGTACGAAAGTTTGTCTAATATCATAAATATCCTCTTTCCTGTTTGCTCATAACAATCATTAAAGAACCTGGTCAAAAGGAACGCGCACAAGATGGAACGCTGGCCAGTTGACTGTGGCTCGAAGTATTTATGAATTGCAAACCAAGTCCTCGGACTTTCAGCAAGTCGTTCGTAAATGAAAAACGCGTGCGGAATATTGCGTGTGTCCGGCGTGCAATGCAAATCAGTGATGTCCAAGTGATGTCTAATAAGCGGATTTGATTCAAGCCCAAGGAGTAGAAGAAACTCAGATGTACCTTTTTCTGCCACGTTATTTACATACAGCTAAGGCACGTACAAGACGCCCAGCTTTCTGAATTGCACCGCGATCTTTCCCTGAATAATGCACTTTATGCCGTAGAAATACAACTGATAGTACTATTAAAGGTCAGAAGCAGGAGTGGACCATGTTGCATGTTTTGCGCGAAATGTTGAGAAGTGTTAAACTTCCTTCACAACTTCATTTTAAAATAAGTTCATTCATTTAGTAGCAAGGTAAGGTTTTGCAATAACAATTTCAATTTTTAATCTTTACCTAACTCGATTGAGACAGTTCAAATTTTTCTCCTTAGCCGAGCTTTTTTTATTTGAACAACATGGCCAGGTCCGGTTGTAATTGAACCGAGTTGCTAGACTGAGACAAAAAGTGTTTGTCTTTGTGACGCAATTGATTAGTCCATTAGAAACTTCATATTAAATTTGAACCTGGAAAGAGTGCAGCCACGCATTTTATAATATACTCCAGGATAATTTTCATTGCGTCGTATCGCTTACGGTTTATGCACTTAAGCCAACAACGTTTTTTCCCAATAATTTTGTGTATATATTTATTTGTATAAGGAATGTTTACAATCATGTAATGAGAATATTTAACGCATAATAATGTTGATCCATCCCTACTATTATTTACAGCAGTTTACAGCATTACAACCTGATACATCAATTTCGTCCCCAAAACAACTTTCCCTCTGCCAGCTGAAGACGAATCTCTAAAAAGAAATGTGGAGACTAGATCACTGGTATATGTAAAAGATGTACGGTGCAGATCAAAATCAGAAACAACAAACACTGTCAAATGTTTTCTCGACTTCGCTTTTGTATAGCGTGGAGGCAAACATCCTGAACGCGTCTCCTCTCACCGGCTTTACAAAACAGTTCCTTGACAGCTCTTTTGAATTCTGGAATTCTTATGACGTATAGTATGGGGTTTACCAAGGAGTTTGCTCCCAATAACAAGATAATAAAACAAGATAAGTGCGAGGGCCAGGAGCTGAAAACTTTAGTTGTGAACTAAAGGAAGGATTGAACAATAAAAGGAAGCCACATCAACAGTGAAACCATAGTCACAATCCATAGGGTAACCGTCAGCTTTCTCTCCCTGCTAACCTCAACATGATGTCGAGGATGAGGTCTGCACTTGACTTTGAAGAGGATGAGAGAATAACATAAAGTAATCACAGCGACACACACCGACGTAAACGAAGAGATCACCTTGTAACTTCTCTCCAAGGAATAATCGTTAAGGAAGCCAAGTGCAAAAAATGACAGTAGTACAGCTAAAAGATAGCTTGCTACAATAACTAACCAATAAAACCATTTCTTCACGAAGCGGTGTCTCAATGGACAGAGTGTTGCATGCATTCTTTCTAAAGAAATGTTTGTGATATTTATAATAGAAGAGGTCGTGAATGAAAGACGAATTGCTTCTGCAAAAGAGAGCTGACATGCCGGTCTAAAGAATCCCCCCAGAGAGAACAGTACGCTCCGAGTTCATACACGGTACAAGTTCCCATGAATCCAACAAACATATCAGTCACTGCCAAATTTATAAGCAAATACGTGCTGCGTTTGCGAAGGTTACAATTCCTCGTGAAAGCAACGATAGTGACGGTATTGAGTGTCACTATGGTGACATATAAAGTGACGTAGATAACAGCCCAGATGTCGCACTCGTGTGTTTTAAAAAGCATGCCACTCGACTTCGTTTGGTTTGCGATCTGTGTAGGGATTCGGTCCGGCTGCCTTCAATTATTAATAATATTTTCTTCTTTGTCAGTGTTTGTCACCTGTAGATTAAAGCAAAACATGTATGAACCAGAATCCAGGAAATCAGCGTTATGTTCAAACAATAACACTAGCCTGAGACGTAACATTTACAGAAATAGTGATTGCCGACACAGGGATTTAACAGGCTGCCGACCCAGTTCTCTCACTCTAAACACATGCAGGAGGCTCACACGGCCCGGAGCTGGAGTCAGTTTATTTCAGAACAAGAAGACTAATTACAAGGATCTGTCACGGAAAGTGTGCAAGAGAAAATCTCAACTAGTTACTGAACTATTAGGCTTTATGTGACTGAGAACTTAACTGAGGAAAAAAAAACATTGATCTCTGTGCCATTTATGAAGTTCATTTTCAAGCCTACCTTGAAAACGCGACACTCTTCTACTAAGTATTCGGTCCGGCAAGTCACAAAAATCCCAAGAATAAGCAATGATCAGGTTTTACTGAATCACTCCATGATCGGGGTGCGGGTTTCAACATTAGCCCGAGACGTAATCAAATAAAGGAAAAATCTACAGAAATAATACATAGGTTGCTGTGAATTTAATTTTTACTGATCTGATCTTCCATGTTCTGTTCACCTTTAAAGTAAAGCAAAACGTTTATGACCGGACACTGAATCCAAGGAATCGGCGCTTATATGTTCGAATAATAATATATAGATTTAGCCAAGCCTAAAAGCGGAGCTCCACGTCTCTCTTTCATGCTAATTGGCCCGTACAATACAGTAAATTTTAGTTGTGCAGTTACTCCCCAAGAGATGAAAGACAGCAAGGGAAAACATGCGGACCGCTGAGGAAACTGTGAGTTGGCTTATTTTTCGTCAAAGAGAAGACTTCAGTAAGACTTTCACCGACAGCTCTTCTTGTAGCATTCTTTCGAAAGCTAGCTTATAGAGTTCAAGAAGAGTACCTGTAAAACTACAATTGCTAAAAAAACCCACTTAAAGACTTTTCCAGGCAAATACACATTTCTCACTGATTCCAATGCATCCCTCCGGCTGTTTAGTTCTGTTAACCATGAAACATTTCTCGAAATCTATCTTGCTAAAATAAATATTTTCCCGACATGAAACCGTTTACTGACAAAAATTCTCCAAAAAATGTTTTCCGAAACTTTCAAGCACACGTATAATTATCAAGAGAAAATGGCACAAGTTTTTCAACCGCGAAGTATTAATCGGGCGCTTTCAAGAACACACCCTGAACTAATTTTAGGAAGCTTTTAGAGTCTCATTTTAGACAAAATACATGTAGACTTAAACCGAGAAATGCTTTGCTTATAGTTACTTAAATAAAGATTTCATTTCGATCTGTAACTAAAGACATACTGAAATGGCTTAGCGGTTCAACAAAAAACAAAACGAACACGAAAACATGCCACACTGAACTCACTCACTGAAACGGCGAGTCTAAGTTTAGTCGCTAAATTGGGACAGAAATGTCATTCACTTCAAATGGAGAAACTAAAAAATATAATATAAGGAAGATAAAATATTTCACAACTGAACAAAAAACATAAGGAACTTTACACTAAGGCTATAAACTTAAAAATGACGACAGAGCGACCCTTCAGGTGTTGAATTCTAAATTATGAATTAGTCAAAACAACTCAATATGCGTCGCCGAAGAAAAACAACCTACCTTGAAAAAACAACACAGACTCAGTCTAGAATAGTCACGATTTCCACTTTTTAAATTAAGTACAGTAGAATTCGTTTAAGAAAAATATTGAAAATTACGCACTAAAGTTCAAAAGGAAATTGAGCTTAAAGCTTAAGTTAACTGAAGCCTAAATATCAGATTGCTCACTAATGAAAATTCCTTTAATGCATAAACACAGAAAAAGGACAAAAAAAACCTTCAAAAACATGAAATGTCATTCACATACGAAGCATTCGTTTGCCTAGGAAAGCAAACTGCATTCAATTTTCCCCTCGAGTGAAGTTACTCGCAAGCCGACAAACGGGAACTACGAGCTATTTTTAAACAAGTTCAAAACATTTCAAGAAAATTACCGTAATTTACTAAACATGTAAAGTCACTCAATTAAACAATTTTTACAATGTAAATCCACACTAAAATCTGTAATTTCCTTTACCACTGAACTGAAAGAAGGCCTTCAAAATCTAAACGAAAGTCGCCGGGTTCTTTCCAGATCTCCTTAGCTTTGAAAAAAACACAAGTATGTCCTCGAACAAGGATTTCTTGCCTTCAAGCTCTCCAGTATCTTCTATATGCGCCATCGAGATTATAGCAATCCTTGTCCTTTTCATGATGAACTGCTACAAGTCTTCATTCCAAAAATGTATTACAATTATCGTATTAAAAGTTGAGCTTACGAGGAACCAGCCGCCATATTGTTTACTACAGCTACAAGAAAACATAGGCCCGCAATGGGTGCAGAACCGACGAAGTGTTGGTTCGTCTCGAAAAGAAAGCAAGCGAGCCGTGTGTGACTGCAGCTTCAATAACATTCAAGAATCTGTGACAGCAAGTTGCAGTAAAAGTGTGTAACCGTAACTAACGCTTAAATTTGACCAACTGAAAAGGCGACCAATACCCTGAAAAGGAGGTCAAATGAATTATTCACCCTCTCCTCACCAAACAGAGCTCCACAGACCTCATGCATTCTTCACTCAAGATCACTTTCATTGTCTTTTGGTCGGTCTTCCTCAAAACCCGGAAAAAAAATTCTCAAAACAGACGCATTTCAAAAAATGGGCGACAAATTTCCCAATATAAAAGTAACCACATCTTCACGATTGATCAGTATGGGCACCGTAACAGCCCAAAAGATTGAACTTTTCCCCATACCTGGGAACCATGTTTTGTGCACAGTTTCATTTAATCATGTCAAGGGCTCCTTAAGGCAAATTGTGAATGCAAATACGAAATAAATCATTGCTATGCTCTATCGTACAGGTTACAAGAAAGCGCATTATAGGCATATACCAGTCGTTTTGACCCACTCCACCCTCGACAAATGTTATTACTTGGTTCAACGTGCTAACTGGCGTAACGAAACTTGTGACAGTATTTTGCCCTTTGCGTTACCGAATGACGTTATGTTTAAAATCTGATGACTCAGCTCATCTGTCTTATCGCTTTGAATATTTAATTTTGTTGAATTAAACTAAAAAATTAAATGTTGATATACATTTGTCCACAACTGAACATGCTTTTACCAAGAGTTGTGAGCAATGTATTTATATACTGTTGTGAATAGGGCACTATAAAAACATGATTATCGAGAAAGACAAACACATCGTCAGAATCTCAACGTGCTAACCGGCGTGACGAAAATTGACAGTATTTTGTCTTTTGCGTTACCGAATGACGTAATGTTTAAAATCGGATGACTCAGCTCATCTGTCTTATCGCTTTGAATATTTTGTTAAATTAAAATTAAAATTTAAAGATAAATTTTGTCGACAACTGAACATGCCGTTATCAAGAGTTGTAAGCGAAGCATTTATATACTGTTGTGAATATGGCACTATACAAATATGATTATCGATCTGGAGAAATTAGTAAAAAGCGAAGTCATCGCTTTATCTCAAACACGTTAAAGCATGTCTTATGACGTAATCGTTAAATCTGGTTTCCGCAGTCAGCAAGTCAGTGTCTTGAACTCTAAAATCGAACAAATCGGGTCAAAATCAAAAGTAAAGCAGAAAAATTAAAAAGAGTAACTGGTATATAATTCCGGGCCGCTTATACTATCCAAGAAGATCCAGCCTCGTGTAGTAATTCATTTCCCACCTGCGAATAACCTTTCTTAACGTTGGCAGCTGGATACTTTCCAAGTATTAAACAGGTAAACATAACCACAACAACATACACCCGAATTTTCCTCTCATAACATTTACTGAGAACGATTCTATGCTTACGATGTCTCAGCAACACTTTGGTTCCACCAGCATCAACAGTGCCACTGGACATCACCTCCTGTTATTATCAGTCCTCCTTGCTTTCTTTCACTAGTATTGCACAGATATTTCAGCCCGGCCAAAGCTAACACTGCTCGACGGACGTGTGCTTCTACACCTACGATACTTTTTATGTGGCCCTTGTCCTATCGTGCGTGCGTGTGTGTACTAATCGATGTCTGTGTACAACTTCTTCTCTATATGTTCAGAGGTCAGCACAAAATTATACCACAACACAGTCGAAGCAAATCTTCCACCAAGCCTCCGTCACCTTTCTTGACCTGCCAATTTAAAATGGCGACTCGTCCGCTCTTGTTCTCACGTCATCCCATCCCGTGGGTCATAGCGAAATACACACCTTGTGAACCTTACACGACGTATTTTGACCGACCAACCAGTCGACCCTCTTGTCACGACTGCTCTAACTCGACTTCGTCGGTTAAACATAGGCCCGCAATGCGTGCAGAACCGACGAAGTGTCGGTTCGTCTCGAAAAGAAAGCAAGCGAGGCGTGCGTGACTGCAGGTTCAATAACATTCAAGCATCTGTAACAGCACCTTGCAGTAAAAGTGTGTAACTGTAACTAACGCTGAAATTTGACCAACTGAAAAGGCGATCAATACCCTGTAAAGGACGTCAACTGAATTATTCACCCTCTCCTCACTAAACATAGCTCCACAGACTATGCCCATGACCTCACATCCATTCTTCACTCAAGACCATTTTTCGCTGTCTTTTTGTCGGTCTTCCTCAAAACCCTGAACAAAAAGGCCATCACAATTCTCAAAACAGACGCATTTCAAAAAATGGGCGATAATTTTCCCAATATAAAAGTAACCACATCTTTAAGATTGATCAGTATGGGCACCGTAACAGCCCAAAAGAATTGAACTTTTCCCCACACCTGGGAACCACGCTTTGTGCACAGTTTCCTTTAATCATGTCAAGGGCTCTTTAAGCCAAATTGTGAATGCAAATACGAAATAAATCATTGCTATGCTCTATCGTACAGGTTACAAGAAAGCGCATTATAGGCATTTACCAGTCGTTTTGACCCACTCCACCCTCGATTTTTTTTTTCTTGGCTCAACGTGCCATGCTAACTGGTGTAACGAAACTTGTGACAGTATTTTGCCCTTTGCGTTACCGAATGACGTTATGTTTAAAATCTGATGACTCAGCTCATCTGTCTTATCGCTTTGAATATTTAATGTTGTTGAATTAAACTAAAAAATTAAACTGTTGATATACATTTGTCCACAACTGAACATGCTTTTACTGAGAGTTGTAAGCAATGTATTTATATACTGTTGTGAATAGGGCACTATAAAAACATGATCATCGATAAAGATAAACACATCGTCAGAATCTCAACGTGCTAACCGGCGTGACGAAAATTGTGACAGCATTTTGTCTTTTGCGTTACCGAATGACGTAATGTTTAAAATCGGATGACTCAGCTCGTCTGTCTTATCGCTTTGAATATTTTGTTAAATTAAAATCAAAATTTAAAGATATATTTGGCCATAACTGAACATGCCGTTATCGAGAGTTGTGAGCGAAGCATTTATATACTGTTGTGAATATGACACTCTAAAAACATGATTTTCGATCTGGAGAAAATGGTAAAAAGCGAAGTCGTCGCTTTATCTCAAACACATTAAAGCATGTCTTATGACGTAATCGTTAAATCCGGTTTGCTCTTCCGAAGTCAGCAAGTCAGTGTCTCGAACTCTAAAATCGAACAAATCGGTTTAAAATTAAAAAGAGTAACTGGTATATAATTCCGGGCCGCTTATACTATCCAAGAAGATCCAGCCTCGTGTAGTAATTCATTTCCCACCTGCGAATAACCTTTCTTAACGTTGGCAGCTGGATACGTTCAGAGTATTAAACAGGTAAACATAACCACAACAACATACACCAGAGTTTTCCTCTCATAACATTTACTGAGAACGATTCTATGCTTACGATGTCTCAGCAACACTTTGGTCCCACCAGCATCAACAGTGCCACTGGACATCACCTCCTGTTATTATCAGTCCTCATTGCTTTCTTTCACTAGTATTGCACAGATATTTCAGTCCGGCCAAAGCCAACACTGCTCGGCGGACGTGTGCTTCTACACTACGATACTTTTTATGTGGCCCTTGTCCTATCGTGCGTGTGTGTGTGTACTAATCGATGTCTGTGTACAACTTCTTCTCTATATGTTCAGAGGTCAGCACAAGATTATACCACAACACAGTCGAAGCAAATCTTCCACCAAGCCTCCGTCACCTTTCTTGACCTGCCAATTTAAAATGGCGACTCGTCCGCTCTTGTTCTCACGTCATCCCATCCCGTGGGCCATAGCGAAATACACACCTTGTGAACCTTACACGACGTATTTTGACCGACCAAACCAGTCGACCCTCTTGTCACGACTGCTCTAACTCGACTTCGTCGGTTAAAAATGGCATTCCACCTCCCCCGGTCAGGCTGTCTTGGGACTCCCGTCACCCTCCCCCAGAGTCTGTACGGACGGACGGACGGACGGACGGACGGACGGTTGGACGGACGGACGGACGGACGGACGGACGGACGGACGTACGCTGACATCAGAACCAAAATTTTTCGGATCAACGGGTTACCAAATTTTCTTACCCATGGTGCTCCGCGAGCTCCGCTAATATATAGATTTAGCCATGCCTAAAAGCGGAGCCTCCAAGGAATAAACTGGTGCTCGTTTCTCAAAAATGGTCCTGAAACTTTTCGCTCTGAAATATATTTCGGGGCTTTCTTTGGCTCGTTCCCTTTCGAAAAGTGTTTCTCAAAAAGCCCGAAAGTGTTCCGAATTGTCCTCCAAGATTTTGAGGATCTGTTCTGTAAAACCAAGCTCGAAAGGTCATTCTAGAGGCTGAGCGCAGCTTAATTTTTTTTTCGGGCATCAAACTGAACACATATTTTACTCAGGAGCAGTCTTGCTTGGTTTTTTAAATGTTTCCATATCCTGTCAATAACTGTCAAGGCTTGTCAAATCTCCTTGGATTATTGGCTGTTGGCTTGAATGAACTTGAAACGGCGCTCATGTACAACAACAAAATAAAACTTATTCTGAAGTAAATGGGTTATCTTCATCGCGTTCGGATGTTCAGTTAACAAATAACATGAACTGCCCCTATTAGTCTGGTCAAAATTTATACCATCAAGATTGAAAACGAGCAAACACCAAAGACGCTTTAACTTATGGCATAAGTTTTGCGGATGCGAAGTAAGCCCATTTAAAGTTAGGCGCTTTGAGGAACGCAAAAAAACTTATTTTTCGGAAGCTTTTCGGATAAAATAGTCTTAAACCGACAACTGCTTCGCTTACTATTGAAAAGTTCTAGGACAAGAAAATCGACAATTGCACAAACCGATCCGACAGTTAAAATTGAAAGCAATTATTCGCCGTAAGTGATGCTTGTGCAGTTGCCTTGCGACTGTGCTTTGACCTACTGTTATGAATAAACAAACACAAAATAATAAACAGAGAAATTATTTTTGAAAAAGTTTATTCGAAAACCCGTAAGTTTATACTTAAATGCAATTCGCATTACACTTCCAGCATGGCAAAATATTCTAAGACTACATCTGTCACAAATCTGAGCTCGTTTTCTAATAATTTTTTGAAGTCAAAAGTAAATGACACATTTCTAATGACATAAATTCAATTTCAAAATGTAATTTCTTTGACCGTAATAAATACTCAAAATCATGCACCTTAAACCCTTTAAAAACTTCACTTACTCGGTTGTGTTTCAGAACAAGGCAAGCTCTGCGCCGTGAAGAAAACAAAGCGATGAGGTCCTTTGAAGGCAGCTTTCGTAACTTGAAGTTTTCGCCTACTACCAGTATTCTTTAGACTTTTTCTTTCCATTTATAGGTATTAAATGTTTTTTTTTCTCAAGTTTAAAACTACAGTACCGTCGAACAATCGTTTTGCTAAATGAACTTAAGACGGAATCCATCAGGAAATCGAGTAATCAGTGGACAAAAATCTTGTACCAGAATAATTTAAAGTATCTCGCATTCTTTTTTACACTTTTTAAGAGCTATAGACGTAATAAATTATCTGTAATAACACCAAAGACAATTTCTTATGGGAGCCCGTTAAATTAAATTTCAAATTTCACAGGAATTGTGTAAACACAGGTAAAATAGGTAAATTTTTATGCGTAAGATTTCATTTTGTGAAATTTGAAATTTATTTGCTCGGGCTCCCATAAGAAATTTTATTTTTTTCTCAGCGCGTGAGCGGGCAAGATGAACCAAATCCTGCAATCTGATTGGTTCCGGGAGCGGGCGGAATTTTCCGATCTTGACCGCGGTCAACGGAACGTCAATAACAAAAAATTTGTAATGGGTTTTAAAACCTTTAAAATCTTTAAAACGTTCTCCGAAACTTAGAATTCTGAAATTTTTTGTACATTGTCGTTAAAAACTTTCTTTCCAAAATTTCTTGTTAAAATACCGAAGGTTGTACAATGTAAATCGCCTCTTCCCTTTCGACAAACATTTGAGTAAATCGAGCAGGAGTTAGCTACATGTATCGAAATTTGGGAAAATAAAGGGGTTTCTTTTAGTTACATTGCTTCCTGTGATTTCTGAGTTTTAACAGAGTAAAAAAGCGTATTTTGCTGCTCTGGTGTCACAAACGGCTTCGTTTCATGGTTCATTTTACGCGCGCTTGCAAAACGTTGCTTTCCGAAAACAACAAGACACGTTTAACTTTTGAAAAACAACAAGAAAAAAATAAAAATATTATTTGCCGGCCTTGGTCGGTCCGTATTGAGAAAAACTGTGCCCTCGGTCTTGAGCACGGCCCTCGGCCTGCGGCCTCGGGCCGTACTCAAGACCTCTGGCACAGTTTTTCTCAATACGGACCTCCCGGCCGGCAAATAATATATATGTCTTTGGGGTTATTACAGATAACAAATTACATCCATAGCTCTCAGAAAATGTAAAAAAGAATGCGATATGCTTTAAATTATTCTGGTACAAGGTTTTTGTCCACTGAAAATTAAAATTACTCAATTTCCTAATGGATTCCGTCTTAAGCTTTTTAAAGAAACCTCTTTTTCAAAAGCGACGATGGTCATGCGATTTCACGCCGGTTGCCCAAAAGCACCGCGCGATTTCCCGCCAAGAAAAGATGGCATTCCCCACTCCCGGTCGGGTTGCCTTGGGACTTCCCTCCCCCTCCCCCAGAGTCTGTACGGACGGACGGACGTACGCTGACGTCACAACCAAAATTTTTCGCATCGATACATTACCAAATTTCCTTAGCAATGGAGCTCCGCTGGCGGGCAAAGGCTCCGCTATTAATTAGAAGCCTGACGCGTTATTAGATTAAAGAAGCAGGTACAGATGTAATATTGATTCCTGCCACAGGGATGTTGAAGGGTTCCGACACAATTCTCTCACTCTAGCCTCAAGCATCTCACAAGGAAAATCTGAACTACTCACTGAACTATTTAGGAACCTTTTTTTATGCTACGAGATGTTACTGAGAACCAACCTGAGGAAAAAATCCTCTCTGTGCTGTCTTTGAACGTCTTTTTCAAAACTTCCTTTAAAAATACAGCGCTTCTTCTAAGGAATTCGAAAAAAGGAAATCCCAAGAATGAGACATGATCAGTCTTTTAAGCTGTGAACCACTTCCGTACTGAATTTCTAAATGACTGTGAGTTAGGTTAAAGCTATAGGAGCCGATTTCAATTGAGTGACGTAAACCCATAACCAAAGTAATCACTTTGGTCGATCATGATTAGAACAATGAAACGGAAACAACACTTTCAACCAATCAGAATTCGAAGAAAGTACATCCGGGACCGAATGCTAAGCCTTTTAAAACGCGTGCGAGCGAGTCAAGATTCGGGTTTTGGTTTTATTTCTTACTGGTTGAGAAAGTGGCACGAGTTTTCCTTATATATTCAAATCATAAAAAAGTAAACCCCAATCAAGTGCGAATTACTTGCGACACTCAGTTGAAAGTGGACCGAAAACAAAAATATGTAAAAACGCGATTTACCCAGGTTCAGTTCGAAACTTCAACTGACAGCTAATCTTTAAACAAATTTATAAAGCCAAAGGAAACGTGGATTACTCAGTTCCAGTTCGAAACAAAACTGAGAACACATCTAAAACAAAATAATTGAACCAAAGCAAGCGCGAATTACTCAGTTCCAGTTCGAAACTCCATCGGCAAGCGAGTATTACTTTCGACACTGGACATAAAACCTAACTTCTACCTTACAAGTGACGTCAGTGTCGTGTCGTCTGTGCCGTAAGTTATAATGAAATACATTCTATGGCCTAAGTTCAAAATAGGTGCTGCTTAACTGCTATTTTTATATTTATGGGAGTCTATTTTATTGAATATTGTACAGTAGCATAGCAGTGAGTTTTACTGAACCCGTGTAGAATTGCCTGAGTTCGTGGCTTGTGTTTAAGCCCATCCGGGAACGATGATTTCATTGGTAAAGGCATGGGAGGCCGGAGGGTGGGGAGCGCCTCATCGGCAACTTAATAAAAAAAACCATTTCTTTTCCTTCCCTTTCTTTCCCGATACCTCACTTTTGTAGAACTTTGGAAGCTTTTCTTTAAGAAATATTTCATTTTCTCTCTTTCTGTGTCAAATTCCCTGTACTATTTACAAAAGTACGTAAGAGAATAAGATTGAAAACTAGCAAACAAACGAGACATTTTCCAATGCAAAAATATATTTATTGTTGTGTAAGCGAACTTATTAACACAAATTGATGTTACAGCGTAATAACTTAGCAACAACCCACACAATAAGTTCACTTCCGAGAAAATTGTGTTTATTAATTATTATGCAGAAAACTTTTTCTTAAGTTTCCAAACATGCTTGCATTTTAACTGTAACTACACATATGCCAAAAGACGAGAGATTTTTTTTATGACAAGCGTGGAAGTGAACTACAGCGTCTTTAATTTTTTCTACTTGGATAAAAAAACAAAAGAAATTATATTCCTATGTACAAGTTGTTAGCGAGTACTTCACGTTGCATAGCTTCCGTTTGACTGTACAGCACCACACGAACTTCCATCTGCACTTGACCTGTTTATATTGTTCCACCGTGCGGTACCTCAGATTACAAGAGTTACAAAGAGATCTGCATCCCTCAGTCGGTACAATGTCACTTCTGCATGTCCTTCCCAGCATTCCCGGGGAACCCGCGGTCGTGTTTCGTACGCAGTAGTCAGGGGACGAGTCGAGATACACCAGCTTTTTCTCCTTCTTAGTCATCGGTTGGTAAAGGTTGTTGTTGCCCCGCTGTTGCAGCTTACTGTTCGTGAATGAGACTGGGACTGCGGTGCGGTATTTCTGCTTTAGGGCTGATCCAACCACGTCAAAAGGCGCCAACTGCTTCCAGCAAGTTTTCAAATTGCAACTTCCGGTGACGCCATGACACTTGCATTCTTTCTTGAGACTTGCTCGGACAACCTGAGATGAAGAGAAAAGCACAGATTATTAAAATATCTGCCTTTCTGCCTAACTGAGATTATTGTTTCATTGTACCTATTTTCACAAATCCCCATAAACATCTAAAAATAACAGAAGTGTATGGAATATCAACTAAGTTTATATCTTGAAATTATAGACTGATTTCTAGTAATTTTGTCTCGCCATCTCAGGACTCTATGGAAATGTAAAATGTGAGGTCACCCCTTCGCTGAGTAGCGGGTGAAAACGTTTAATGAACGTTAATTAATCTATTTTTGCAACATTACATATGCGTTATAGAGTTACTAAACGTGCAGAGCCAGGAATCCAAGATGAGTTGGCTTAACCGCAAGAACCGGGGGTTTTCTTGTGGTTTTGTATGCCCCGCGGCTTATCAACGCGGTCTCATGAAACAAAAGGTGTGGTACAAATATAAATAGCGAGCATCTTGGCCAGCTTACCTTTCTTCCTACAGCATTATTATGCAAGTTGAATGTTGTGCGAGCGTCGTCCCCTTTCTCCAGTTTGTCAATAAAGCGTCTGGTCTCCTTCTCTCCAAACTTTGTGTTATCACTGCATCCGCCCCACTGCCAGTCGCGGTTTCTCTGCGGCTGTTTTCTCTTTTTACCGCACCTGCATCCGGTTACTCGGTTCCGTGCGCACTGCAGCGTGATTTCGTGTGTGATGGCGGCTGAGCTGATAGCGTGAAGAAATGCTGTCTCACGAGTGGCTGAAATGGAACAGCGATAATAGAATAAGGTCAGCTGACGTTCAGGGTGCCAAAGGGGTTTAGGGTTCTAGCCTTAAAAGGGTTCCAAGACGTAAAAACTGGGTCTCCATCACTTTAGACCAGAGCTCCATTTAGCAAGAATTATCACTTTTTGCACTTGCCCTAAGTAAAGGAAGGGGCTTCAGGGCCTCACGGCCCCACAGCTATATAATTAAGACGAATATACAAAATTTTACACAATAGCATTGATTTCTGAAAAATTTCGTGCTAATTGCCATCGCCACCATCTTCAAAGCTTGCATACGCCATGGGATTGATGATCGCTTAGGCTTTTCGTGCCTCCATAGTACAGGCTAAAAGACACAATTGCAATCACTGTTTTAGTTGTTAATCATTGTACCACTGTTTCAATTATATGAAAACTCAGGCTTCCAAACGATAACTTTTTTATCAATCTGAATGGGAACCAGTGATTGGAAATCAAATTGTTGTAATTGTTCCGTCCTCGGACCAAAGCCAAAAGGACCCTAGCCTGTAAACGGGTGTCTTAGTGGGAAATAAAATGCAAGAAAAATCTGCAAGCGAAGCAAGCAGTGCAAGTCTTCTCTTTCCTCGCCGATTTTTCTCGTCCCTTTTTCCTCACTAAGAGCTTGTCCACAAACCCATTTAACACAGGATCTGGGAGGAAACATTTCAAATTAGCTTACCGTGAGGCAAAGTTGTCTTCACAAAGATGGGTAACTGCTGATACACGATCTTGTTGTTCAATGAGCAGTTCCAGATTTCGTTTTTAAACTGCCTCTGGCATTCCGTCAATCCCCGATGGCCTCCCGCTTTTACGATGCTCAGCAATAAAGGATAATTCTGTAAGAAACGAAGAATAAGGAGGCAATAAGCACATAGCATATTGTAATCGGGGCGAGGGGTTTGGGGTATTGTATTTATCCGACTGATAATTGCCATCATCTGTTGGCGTGAAATGCGAAATGACCGGTTTGTTACTTCTACTACAAGGTGTTTTTCTTAATAACAATTTGCTGTATTTTCCCATAATCACCATGAAAGAAATGAGAATTGATACTGCTGGTGTTGCTGATGTTCATTCGTTTTCTCTTTAGCTTTCTTTCTTTCCGTAAATCGGTCTGTTTTCCCTTGTTTAAATTTTTAGGCTACACTCACTGCTACTTGAATAAGCTCAATGCTAATTCAAAAGCCTTTCTCTTTTTTATTTCTTAACATTTAGTGACCTAAACATGTCTAATTGAAAGCGCGGTGAGATTTTTAAAAGCACATATAAGAATCGAACTTTATTACTTTTGCTTTATTGATTCGCTAGCATGCAGAATTCCTAACAGCAATTCGCCTAAAGATGAGGTTAACTCGCCCACACAAATGAAAAAAAGGCCGTTCTACGAAATAAAGGTAAAATAAAGAACAAAGACAAATGGAAATTTGTACTGGTATATGTACAGAGTGGCTCTTCATCCCGCAGTTTAAAAACGGAATTGGAATTTAGCAATGCCAAAAGTTCAGAAGCCATAAGCCAGGATAAAACGTTGACTTTTGTTTTGTTGAATACAGTTTGAAAAGAGTTTTCCTCTGCCAAATTTAAGCCAATTCGATCACTGACAAAGCATCTTAATTCACAATTGGGGGCCATCTTAGATTATTTTAACGTCGTGCATTTGACAATCTGGCCGTTGTCGATAACAATTAAGTCACTCTTTGTGGGTTTATGAAACATCACAGAGCAACCCTAGATTTAAGTATTAGCACAAGATTATTGAGAGCGCATTTTTTTTTACTTTAGTTCATGAAAACACCGTGTACCTAATAAATTTAACAATCAGGAATATTCTTCGGGTTCAATTTTTTTCAACCGAAACCTATGAAGAATGTATGAGAAGCAATCTTAAACGGTTACACTTGCAGCACATGTTACATCTGAAATCTCTAATGAAATTATAAACCAGTGGGAGAAGTGTAGAAATTCTAGAAAACTTTTCTCCATCCGTTAGCCTTTGAGCTAACACGTGAAACTAATGGATACTTTGAAATGATTCGGGTCGATCGTGCGAGTTTTATTCTGAGTCCAAATTTCAAACTCGCTAGTTCACTGCCTTAGTAAGTCTGCGATAAACAACATTGTATTAAACATACCTTTTGTCCAAGACTACTGTCCAAGCCACTCGATCTGTAACAAAACGAGAACTACAGTAAGTACACTGAATTGAATAAACTGAAGATGCTTATCTACCGAAAACTATATACTTGTGTATGAACCATAAGACGACAAACGAATAAGAAGCGGAGACTGTCCGAAAGACTGTCCGGAAGAACTTTGGTTGAGCAACTTAACCAGCCAGTTTTCCTTATGGAGTCAGGAAAACGTCATAAAATGCACCCACCAGCAGCGAAATCAGCCTGGAGCAATTAATTTTCGCCTGTTCGCGCGAGTTTCTTTCCTTACTGACTGCGAGCCAAAACGTAACAAAGAACGCAGTGGAAACCTTCACGGCGAACGCTTGTTTTCAGTCCCATCAAATTTCAGCTTAGACGAAATCATTTAGCTCTTTCACACATTCTTTTACTAATAGAGCAAAAAGCCAGACGTGAGCTCTTCAGAGGAAAAATTCATTGCTACTACGGCTCATGCGTATTAACATTTTCGACATTTTTGAAGAGAAAAAAATTAAATGACTTACGTTACTGAAAACGAAAGGAAACGAAAGAATCGCTAACAACGTAATGATAACCTAAAACGCTCGTAAAATACTCAATCTTTGCAAAGAATTAGTTCAAGCGAAGTAAATTAGCTGGCAATAAGTATGCAATTTCAGTTGTTAGGGACGCCGAAACGTAGTTCTTACAAACACGACATTGACATTGACATTTCTTACGATCTTGACTGTCACTTAATTCTTTCGAGCCACGAGAAGCGAAAAACGCCCGGGTGGGAAACAAACATTTATCACTTGTTCGCGCGTGTGTTACACGTCTCGACAATCCGGATCTAGAGTACAGTAAGAGTGTTTAGCTTACCTTGTTTCGCTGAATCCTTGTGGAGTCCAAACCAAGATGAGAAGAGTTGCTAAAATCGCAGTGGATAGCTTCATAGTCAACGCGTCTCAAACACTCGCTCTTTACAGTTTGAAATGAAGTAACTGAGCAAAACGTTTATGACCGGACACTGAATCCAAGGAATCGGCGCTTATATGTTCGAGTAATACTAGAAGCCTGAGGCGTAAGTAGATTAAAGAAGCGGGTACAGAAAAAATATTGATTGCCGCACAAGGATGTTGAAGGCTTTCGACACAATTCTCTCACTCTGACCTCAAGCATCTCACAAGCAAAATCTGAACTACTCATTGAACTATTTAGGAACCATTTTTTATGCTATGAGATGTTACTGAGAACCAACCCGAGGACAAAATCCTCTCTGTGCTGTCTTTGAACGTCTTTTTCAAAACTTCCTTTAAAAATACAGCGCTCTTCTAAGGAATTCGTAAAAAGGAAATCCCAAGAATGAGGCATGATCAATCTCTTAAGCTCTGATTAAATAACCACTTCCGTACCTGAATTTCTAAATAACTGTGAGTTAGGTTAAAGCTATAGGAGCGGATTTCAATTGAGTGACGTAAACCCATAACCGAAGTAATCACTTTGGTCAATCATGATTAGAACAATGAAACGCAAACAACACTTTCAACCAATCAGAACTCAGGAAAGTACATCCGGGACCGAGTGCTAAGCGTGATAAAACACGTGCGAGCAAGTCACGATTCGGGTTTTGGTTTTATTTCTTACTGGTTGAGAAAGTGGCACGAGTTTTTCTTATATATTCAAATCATAAAAAGTAAACCCCAATCAAGTGCGAATTACTTGCGACACTCAGTTGAAAGTGGACCAAAAACAAAAATATGTAAAAACGCGATTTACCCAGGTTCAGTTCGAACTTTCAACTGACAACTAATCTTCAAACAAAATTATAAAGCCAAAGGAAACGCGGATTACTCAGTTCCAGTTCGAAACACAATTGAGAACACATGTAAAGCAAAATAATTGAACCAAGACAAGCGCGAATTACTCAGTTCCAGTTCGAAACTCCATCGGCAAGCGAGTATTACTTTCGACACTGGACATAAAACCTATCTTCTATATTACAATTGACGTCAGTGTTACGAGTCTGTGCCGTAAGTTATAATGAAATACATTCTATGGCCTCAGTTCAAAATAGGTGCTGCTCAAAGATCGATCTAGAATTGGTGACTGCTGAGATAAACTCAACCTCCTTCCCAGGGCCTTCTCCGCCCTCAAAACCTCATTATGAATGCGGAGAAGGCCCTGGGAAAGAGGATAAGATTGACTGTAAGATTAAAGATAAGGCAAGGTAAACCTGTACCAAATCCAACCTATTGAATGAGTCAGACGGCTTATCAAGGCCAGTGCTAGGGACATATAAAGCGGCTATAGTAACATTAGTACTCCTCCCCCCCCCCCCCCCCGCAGTATTTCTAAAGGTACTTAAAAAATAAGATTAATTAAAAACTAACATACAAACGAGACATTTTCCAATGCAAAAATATATTTATTGTTGTGTAAGCGAACTTATTAACACAAATTGATGTTACAGCGTAATAACTTAGCAACAACCCACACAATAAGTTCACTTCCGAGAAAATTGTGTTTATTAATTATTATGCAGAAAACTTTTTCTTAAGTTTCCAAACATGCTTGCATTTTAACTGTAACTACACATATGCCACTGTAAGCAAAAAGACGAGAGATTTTTTTTATGACAAGCGTGGAAGTGAACTACAGTGTCTTTAATTTTTTGTACTTGGATAAAAAAACAAAAGAAATTATATTCCTATGTACAAGTTGTTAGCGAGTACTTCACGTTGCATAGCTTGCGTTTGACTGTATAGCACCACACGAACTTACATCTGCACTTGACCTGTTTATATTGTTCCACTGTGCGGTACCTCAGATTACAAGAGTTACAAAGAGATCTGCATCCCTCATTCGATACAGTGTCACTGCTGCATGTCCTTCCCAGCATTCCAGGGGAGCCCGCGGTCGTGTTTCGTACGCAGTAGTCTGGAGACGAGTCGAGATAAACCAGCTTTTTGTCCTTCTTAGTCACTGGTCGGTAACGGTTGTTGTTGTCTCGCTGTTGCAGCTTGCTGTTCATGAATGTGACTGGGATTGACGCGTGATATTTCTGCTTCAGTGCTGATCCAACCACGTCAAAAGGCGCCAGCTGCTTCCAGCAAGTTTTCAAATTGCAACTTCCAGTGACGCCATGACACTTGCATTCTTTCTTGAGACTTGCCCGGACAACCTGAGATGAAGAGAAAAACACAGATTATTAAAATATTTGGCGTTTGGCCTGATTGAGATTATTGGCATTGAGTATTCACGTCGTTTTATTGTACTTATTTTCACAAATCCTAATAAACATCTAAAAATAACACAAGTGCAGTGGTACATTAACTACGTTTCTGTCTCGAAATTAGAGATTGGTTTCTTGTAATTTTGTCTCGCCATCTCAGGACTCTACGGAAATGTATAATGTAAGGTCACCCTTTCGATGAGTAGCGGAGGAAAACTTATAATGAACGTTATTTCATCTATTTTTGCAATGATTATATAAAGTTATGCCTTATAGAGTTACTAAACATGCAGAGCCAGGAATCCAAGATGAGTCGGCTAAACGGCAAGAACTGCGCGTTTTTCGTGGTTTTGTATGCCCCGCGACTTATCAATGCGGTCTCATGAAACAAAAGGTGTGGTGCAAATGTAATTAGCGAGCATCTTGGCCAGCTTACCTTTCTTCCTACAGCATTATTATGCAAGTTGAATGTTGTGCGAGCGTCGTTTCCTTTCTCCAGTTTGTCAATAAAGCGTCTGGTCTCCTTCTCTCCAAACTTGGTGTTATCACTGCATCCGCCCCACTGCCAGTCGCGGTTTCTCTGCGACTGTTTTCTCTTTTTATTGCATCTGCATCCGGTTACTCGGTTCCGTGCGCACTGCAGCGTGATTTCGTGTGTGATGGCGGCTGAGCTGATAGCGTGAAGAAATGCTGTCTCACGAGTGGCTGAAATAAAGCAGCGATAATAAAATAAGGTCAGCTGGCGTTCAGGGTGCCAAAGGGTTTTAGGGTTCCAGCCTAAAAATGCAGGGCTCTAGGGTTCCAAGACATAAAAAAGGCGCTTTTCGGGATTGCAGAAAAACGCCTCACACTCATTTGCATCTCATTGGATAACAAAAGAATAACAAAACAGCACATTTGTTATATGCCTCGTTCTATTAAACTCTGAATTAATTTTCCGCAATCCCGCACCTCACTCAAACTGGGGCTCCATCACTTTAGACCAGAGCTCCATTTAGCAAGAATCATCACTTTTTGTACGTGCCCCAAGTAAAGGAAGGGGCATCAGGGCGTCACGGCCCCACGGCTACAGAATTAAAACAGATATACAAAATTTTGCACAATCGCCTTGATTTCTAAGAAATTTCTTGCTAATTCGGATCGCCGCCATCTTGAAAGCTGCCAATGAGCCATGGGATTGATGATAGCCTAGGCTTTTCGCGGCTTCTTAATACGTACAGGCTAAAAAACACACTTTTAATCAATGTCTTAGTTGTTAATTGTTGTCATTGTTCCGTCCTCAGGCCAAAGCCAAAGGATGTAGCAGCTCTCGCAAGGTCTCACATGAATGGCTCGCTACCCTTCGAGAAAACAATAGAACAAACAATATGAACAATACCCCTAGCCCCAAACACAATAGCAGCTGCTACACTAGAGGACCACTAGAATTACAAGCTTACGAGAGCTGCTACACTACTGAAGCCAAAAGGCCCCTAGCCTGTTAACGGGCTTCTTAGTAAGAATAGAATGCAAGAAAAATCCGCAAGCGAAGCAAGCAGCGCGAATCTTCTCTTCATTCGTCGATTTTTTCGTGCCTTTTTTCCTCAACAAGAACTTGTTCACAAACCCATTTAACACAGGATCCCGAGCGAAACGTTTAAAACTGACTTACCGTGAGGCAAAAGCGTCTGCACAAAGATGGGTAACTGCTGATACACGATTTTGGTGTCCAATGAACAGTTCCAGATTTCGTTTTTAAACTGCCTCTGGCATTCCGTCAATCCCCGATGGCCTCCCGCTTTTACGATGCTCAGCAATAAAGGATAATTCTGTAAGAAACGAAGAATAAGGAGGCAACAAGCACATAGCATATTGTAATCGGGGCGAGGGGTTTGGGGTATTGTATTCATCCGACTGATAATTGCCATCATCTGTTGGCGTGAAATGCGAAATGGCCGGTTTATTACTTCTACTACAAGGTGTTTTATATTACTTAATAACAATGAGCTGTATTTTCCCATAATCACCATCTGAGAAATGAGAATTGACACTGCAGCTGGTGTTGCTGATGTTCTTTCATTTTCTCTTTAGCTTTCTTTCTTTCTTTCCGTTAATCAGTCTGTTTTCCCTTGTTTAAATTTTTAGCCTACACTCACTACTACTTGAATAAGCTCAATGCTAATTTTAAAAACCTTTCTTTTTTATTTTTTAACACTTAGTGACTTAAACATGTCTAATTGAAAGCGCAGTGAGATTTTTGAAAGCAGATATAAGAACTGTATTACTTTTGCTTTACTGATTCGCTATCATGCACAATTACTAGCAGAAATTCGCCTAAAGATGAGGTTATTTCGCCCACACAAGTGAAAAAAAAGGCCGTTCTACGAAATAAAGATAAAATAAAGAACAACGACAAATGGAAATTTGCACTGGTATATGCACAGAGTGGCTCTTCATCCGCTGTTAAAAACGGAATTGGAATTTAGCAATGCCAAAAGTTCAGAAACGATAAGCCATAATAAAACGTTGAGTTTTGCTGGGGCCTCAGATTATTTTAACGTCGTGCATTGGACAATCTGGCCGTTGTCGATAATAATTAGGTCTTTCTTTGTAGGTTCATGAAACATCACAGAGCAACCCTAGATATTAGCACAAGATTATTGACAGCGCGTTTTTTAATCTGGTACTATATTACTGCGGGCATTTGAACAGTTCATGAAAAAACCGTGTACCTAATAAATTTAATCATCAGGAATATTCTTCACGTTCAATTTTTTAATTGAAACCGATGAAAGATGTATGTGAAGCAACCTCAAACGATTACACTTGCAGCGTGTGTTGCATCTGAAGTCTCTAATAAAATTATAAACCAGTGGGAGAAGTTAAGAAATTATAGAAAACTTTTCTCGATCCGTTAGCCTTTGAGCTAACACGTGAAACTAATTGATACTTTAAAAGGATTCGGGTCGATCGTAGTTTTACCCTGAGTCCAAATTTCAAACCCTCTAGTTCACTGCCTTAGTAAGTCTGCGAAAAGCAACATTGTAACATACCTTTTGTCCAAGGATACTGTCCAAGCCGTTGGGTCTGTAACAAAACGAGAACTACGTACAGTTAGTAAACTGAATCGAATAAACTCAAGATGCTTACCCAGCGAAAACTTAATACTTGTGTATAGACGACAAACTAATGAGAATAGACTGTCCGAAAGACTGGCCGAAGGGACTTCTGATCTGTGTTTATGCTTTCCCTAAGAACACAATATCAGGTTACGAATCGTAATCTGCTATTTTCCCTTATTTTTCGGACATATTAAAAACGCGCCCACCAACAGCGAAAATCAGCCTGGCGAAATTAAATTTCCCCTGTTCGTGCGCGTTTCGCTTTTCAGCAAACAAATTGGTAAGGTAAAGTGTTTTTCTGAATCCTTATTAACTGCAACTTGAGCCAAAACGTAACAAAGAACGCAGGAGAAACCTTCACAGTAAACGTTGTGAAATGCTCAGTTTTCATTCTCATCAAAATTCAGTTTAAATGAAGTCACTTAGCTTTTTCACATTTCTTTTCCCTCATAGAGCAAGGAGCAAAAAGCGCGCGCTTCAGTGGAAAATTCATTGCTACTACGGTTCGCGCGTATTACCATTATTTCGACTGATTTTAAAGTGAAAAAAGTTAAATGACATGTTAGAGATTCGTCTCCTTACTGAGAACGAAACGAAAGAATCGCTAACAACGTAATGATTACCTAAAACGCTCGTAAAATACTTACTCTTTGCAAAGAATATAGTTCAAGTGAAGTAATTTAGTTCGCAATAAGTACGCAGTTTCAGTTGTTAGGGCACCGAAACGTAGTTCTTACAAAAACGACATTGACATTTAGATTTCTTACGATCTTGACCGTCACATTTTTCGTACCACAAGAAGCGAAAAACGCCCGCGGGTGGGAAACAAACATTTACCTCTTGTTCGCGAGTGTGTTACACGTCTCGACAATCCGGATCTCTAGTACAGTAAGGGTGTTTAGCTTACCTTGTTTCGCTGAATCCTTGTTGAATCCAAACCAAAATGAGAAGAGTTGCTAAAATCGCCGTGGATAGATTCATAGTGAACGCGGCTCAAACACTCGCTCTTTACAATTTGAAATGAAGTGAACATTGATTGCTTTGCGTGTCTTCATATACTCATCGCTTAACAAAAATAAGCATAAACAAACTCATTAATTAAACACGCGAACAAAAGAAAAACATTTCTTTGGTAAAAAAATAACCCACGCGAGACGAGGTGCGAGTTTTATTAAACACGCAAACAATAGAAAAACTTTTCTATGGTAGAAAATATTCCACGCGAGACGAGGTGCGAGTTTTGTCATAATTAGCCGTAGGTGAGACCTTTTTCCAACAATTGAATGTGAATGTAACCCCTGATAAATTATCATGAAATAGCAAACAAAAGACTGCTTTTTATTTGACTAAATAATTTCCTGTTTAGAGCTTGTAGGATGGTTTCAGCTAAAATTTTGTCTCTTGTTAAAATGACAAGTTTAGCTTATATAGTTTGTTAGTCAACCAGTAAGTAATTAAAACTGATTCTTTCCCTTTCAGTAAACAAACTCTCTAAAACAAGAAAGCGAGAAAGGCGGAGGGCATTGAAATCTTCCTTTGTCTTAAGCTTAGAAATATTTTTCTTGCTGACTACACTAGATGTAAGAGAGAAGTATTTTAGTGACTTCCTTAATCTCCGTCTTTGCCATCTCCGCTCTTATATTTCTCAACTTCGTGTGTCATTCGCAACTCGTAACTGATGATGAACATTTGTTCAAAATATGCCGTATTACGTACAAAGACCATTGTTATCTTTGAAAACCATGCTGAAATGTTAGAGAATTAGTAAAAAAAGAAATGGCTTTGGCCTATGGATTTCGCAAACTCGAACTCTCGGGCCTTCCAGTCTAATTGTGGTATCGGACGAGCAAGTCAAATTGCGTAGTATTTTTTCTGCCGTAGTACGAAAGTTTGTCTAATATCATAAATATCCTCTTTCCTGTTTGCTCATAATAATCAATAAAGAAGCTGGTCAAAAGGAACGCGCGCAAGATGGAAGCCTGGCCAGTTGACTGTGGCTCGAAGTATTTATGAATTGCAAACCAAGTCCTCGGACTTTCAGCAAGTCGTTCGTAGATGAAAAACGCGCGCGGAATATTGCGGGTGTCCTGCGTGCAATGCAAATCAGTGATGTCCAAGTGATGCCCAATAAGCGGATTTGATTCAAGCCCAAGGAGTAGAAGAAACTCAAATGTACCTTTTTCTGCGACGTTATTTACATACAGCTAAGGCACCTACAAGACGCCCAGCTTTCTGAATTGCACCGCGCTCTTTCCCTGAATAATGCACTTTATGCCATAGAAATACAATTGATAGTACTATTAAAGGTCAGAATCAGGGGTGGACCATGTTGCATTTTTTGTGCGAAATGTTGAGAAGTGTTAAACTTCCTTCACAACTTCATTTTAAAATAAGTTCATTCATTTAGTGGCAAGGTAAGGTTTTGCAATAATAATTTTAATTTTTAATCTTTACCTAACTCGATTGAGACAATTCAAATTTTTCTCCTTAGCCGAGCTTTTTTCAATTTTAACAACATGACCAGGTTCGGTTGTAATTGAACCGAGTTGCTAGACTGAGACAATAAGTGTTTGTCCTTGTGACGCAATTGATTAGTCCATTAGAAACTTGATATTAAATTTGAACCTGGAAAGAGTGCAGCAACGCATTTTTTAGTATGCTCCAGGATAATTTTCATTGCGTCGTATCGCTAATGGTTTATGCAGTTAAGCCAACAACGTTTTTCCCCCAATAATTTTTTGTGTATGTATTTATTTGTATAAGGAATGTTTACAATCATGTAATGAGAATATTTAACGCATAATAATGTTGATCCATCCCTACTATTATTTACAATTTTTTATTTTTTATGAATATCCAGTGAGCAGCACAAGACTAGGACAACTTGAGTTGATAAGATATTTAAGATATTTAATTTTCGGGGGTGGATAAACGTTTATCCACCCCCGAAAATTAAATATCTTAAATATCTTATCACCTGTATGGTCTTTACGAATTTCCCGATACACCTCGCCCTTCCGGGAATTTTTCGTGAGATAATTGTGTCTATCTCGCTTTAGTGGTTTTTATATAAATAGAAGCCTAACTTGTAAAGATCCGTAGTTGTAACATATCCCTGACGAAGTTTGTAGTAACAAACGAAACGCGTAGGATCAATAAATCAACTCAAGTTGTCCTAGTCTTGTGCTGCTCACTGGATATTCATAAAAAATTAAAAAATTAAAAAATTAAAAAATTTAAAAAAAAAAATGACCCTATGTCGTATACTAAAGTCACGACAGATGAATGGGCTCACAGGCGCCTTAAGGTAATTGAGAATCGAGAGAAACTCATGAATACTTATGAGCGCTTTCTTCCACCCAATACTGCAAAGTTTCTTCGTGGCTGCGACCACTCTAATAGCAGTATTAATCCTGCAAAATTTTACGTAATTCCTAAAATCCACAAAACACCTATGGCTAGTAGGCCTATCGCCGCTTCGCATTCCTACATAACTAGACCTATCAGCATTTATGTAGATGAGGTAGTTAAGCCTAACATTTCCATGCCTACGGTTTTACGTGATTCTAAAGAGCTGATTCAAATTGTTGAGTCTCTGCGCATTACGCCTGGCAGCCTTCTCGTTACGGCAGATGTTAAGTCTCTTTATCCTAACATCAACACCCAGAAGGCAATCGTAGCACTTGACCTTTTGCTGTGAGAGAAATCAGTGCCTGAGACACCACTCTTGATCCAGCTCACTAGAATTGTATTTGAGAATAATTTTCTCATTTCTGAATTTAGCCAGGATATTTTTCATCAAACATTCGGTATTGCAATGGGGACACCATTTGCAGTCACTGCCGCTAATGCATTCATGTTTTATCACGAGATAGATATCGTTAAACTATACTCTCCACGCCTCCAATTGTACAAGAGGTTTATTGATGATATATTCGTTATCTGGTCAGGCCCCAGAGACACGCTATTAGAGTTTCTTAATGCACTTAATACTAAGGATGAGCGTATCAAAATTACCTTTGATATTAGCGATTCTAGTATTCCGTTTCTGGACTTGCTTCTGTCAATTGACACAGGAAGCAACACTATTCAATTCTCTACGTTTCAGAAGCCGCTCAACAAGTATCTTTATATCCCATATGAGTCGTTCCACCCCACTAGTAATAAAAGGGCCTTCATTATAGGGGAACTAATGCGTTACGCTAGGAATAGCTCTAGTTTTGCAGCATTCTCTAACACACGCGAGCTCTTTTGGAAAAGGCTCAGACTGCGTGGGTATCCATATCACTTTTTACTTCCGTTGTTTCGCGAAGTTAAATACTGTAACCGCAGTAAGTGGCTTAAAAACAAAAAGCGTAGTTTGAATGACAAGATAGTTGTATTTAAAACTACTTATAACTCCAGTCATCTTAACATCAAGGGAGTTATTCAGAAATATCTACCAGAAATTAAATGCATTATTAGCTACAAATCTACTTACACGCTAGCTAATCTATGTAAATAAACAATTTTCGGGGGTGGATAAACGTTTATCCACCCCCGAAAATTAAATATCTTAAATATCTTATCACCTGTATGGTCTTTACGAATTTCCCGATACACCTCGCCCTTCCGGGAATTTTTCGTGAGATAATTGTGTCTATCTCGCTTTAGTGGTTTTTATATAAATAGAAGCCTAACTTGTAAAGATCCGTAGTTGTAACATATCCCTGACGAAGTTTGTAGTAACAAACGAAACGCGTAGGATCAATAAATCAACTCAAGTTGTCCTAGTCTTGTGCTGCTCACTGGATATTCATAAAAAATTTACAGCATTACGGCCTGATACATCAATTTCGTCCCCAACACAACTTTCCCTCTGCCAGCTGAAGACGAATCTCTAAAAGGAAATGTGGAGACTAGATCACTGGTATACGTAAAAGATGTACGGTGCAGATCAAAATCAGAAACAACAAACACTGTCAAATGTTTTCTCGACTTCGCTTTTGTATAGCGTGGAGGCAAACATCCTGAACGCGTCTCCTCTCACCGGTTTTACAAAACAGTTTCTTGACAGCTCTTTTGAATTCTGGAATTCTTATGACGTATAGTATGGGGTTTACCAACGAGTTTGCTCCCAATAACAAGATAATAAAACAAGTTAAGTGCGAGGGCCAGGAGCTGAAAACTTTAGTTGTGAACCAAAGGAAGGATTGAACAATAAAAGGAAGCCACATCAACAGTGAGACCATAGTCACAATCAATAGGGTAACCGTCAGCTTTCTCTCCCTACTAACCTCAACATGATGTCGAGGATGAGGTCCGCACTTGACTTTGAAGAGGATGAGAGAATAACATAAAGTAATCACAGCGACACACACCGACGTAAACGAAGACATCACCTTGTAAGTTCTCTCCAAGGAATAATCGTTAAGGAAGCCAAGTGCAAAAAATGACAGTAGTGCAGCTAAAAGATAGCTAGCAACAATAACTAACCAATAAAACCATTTCTTCACGAAGCGGTGTCTTAATGGACAGAGTGTTGCATGCATTCTTTCTAAAGAAATGTTTGTGATATTTATAAGAGAGGAGGTCGTGAATGAAAGACGAATTGCTTCTGCAAAAGAGAGTACATGCCGGTCTAAAGAATCCCTCCAGAGAGAACAGTACGCTCCGAGTTCATACACGGTACAAGTTCCCATGAATCCAACAAACATATCAGTCACTGCTAAATTTATAAGCAAATACGTGCTGCGTTTGCGAAGGTTACAATTCCTCATGAAAGCAACGATAGTGGCGGTATTGAGTGTCACTATGGTGACACATAAAGTGACGTAGATAACAACCCAGATGACGCACTCGTGTGTTTTAAAAAGCATGCCACTCGACTTCGTTTGGTTTGCGATCTGTGTAGGGATTCGGTCCGGCTGCCTTCAATTATTAACAATATTTTCTTCTTTGTCAGTGTTTGTCACCTGTAGATTAAAGCAAAACATGTATGAGCCAGAATCCAGGAAATCAGCGTTATGTTCAAACAATAACACTAGCCTGAGACGTAACATTTACAGAAATAGTGATTGCCGACACAGGGATTTAACAGGCTGCCAACCCAGTTCACTCACTCTAAACACATGCAGGAGTCTCACACGGCCAGAGCTGGAGTCAGTTTATTTCAGAACGAGAAGACGAATTACAAGGATCTGTTAGGGAAAGTGTGAAAGAGAAAATCTCAACTAGTTACTGAACTATTAGGCTTAATGTGACTGAGAACTTAACTGAGGAAAAAAAAACATTGATCTCTGTGCCATTTATGAAGTTCATTTTCAAACCTACCTTGAAAATACGACGCTTTTCCACTAAGTATTCGGTCAGCAAGTCACAAAAATCCCAAGAATAAGAAATGATCAGGTTTTACTGAATCACTCTATGATCGAAGTGCGAGTTTCAACATTAGCCCGAGACGTAATCAAATGAAGGAAAAATCTACAGAAATAATACGTTGATTGCTGTGAATTTAATTTTTACTGATCTGATCTTCCGTGTTCTGTTCACCTTGGAAGTAAAGCAAAAGGTTTATGACCGGACCCTGAATCCAAGGAATTGGCGCTTATATGTTCGAATAATATTAGAAGCCTGAGGCGTAATTAGATTAAAGGAGCAGGTACAGAAATAATATTGATTGCTGCCACGGGGATGTTGAAGGCTTCCGACACAATTCTCTCACTCTGACGTCAAGCATCTCACAAGGAAAATCTGAACTACTCACTGAACTATTTAGGAACCATTTTTTATGCTATGAGATGTTACTGAGAACCAACCTGAGGACAAAGTCCTCTCTGTGCTGTCTTTGAACGTCTTTTTCAAAACTTCCTTCAAAAGTACAGCGCTTCTTCTAAGGAATTCGTAAAAGGAAATCCCAAGAATGAGACATGTTCAGTCTTCTAAGCTCTGAATAAATAACCACTTCCGTACCTGAATTTCTAAATAACTGTGAGTTAGGTTAAAGCTATAGGAGCGGATTACAATTGAGTGACGTAAACCCATAACCAAAGTAATCACTTTGGTCAATCATGATCAGAACAATGAAACGCAAACACCTCTTTGAACCAATCAGAATTCGAAGTGATAAAACGCGTGTGACCGAGTGATAAAACGCGTGCGAGCAAGTCACGCTTCGGGTTTTCGTTCTATATCTTACTGGTTGAGAAAGTGGCGCGAGTTTTTCTTATAAATTTCAAATCATAAAAAAGTAAACCCCAATCAAGTGCGAATTACTTGCGACACTCAGTCAGGATCCAAAAAGAAAAATATGTAAAAACGCGGTTTACCCTTTTTCAGATCGAAACTTCAACTGACAACTGATCTTTAAACAAAAATTTAAAGCCAAACAAACGCGGATTACTCATTTCCAGTTCGAAACACAATTAACAACACATCTAAAACAAAATAATTGAACCAAAGCAAGCGCGAATTACTCAGTTCCAGTTCGAAACTCCATCGGCAAGCGATTATTACTTTCGACACTGGACTTAAAACCTATCTTCTACACTAAAATTGAGTTCGTGGCTCGTGTTGAAGCCCATCCGGGAACAATGATTTCATTTGTCAGAACATCGGAGGCCAGAGGGGGGAGCGCTTCATTGGCAACTTCATTTTTCAAAAATACCTTTCTTTTTTTAGAGAATTGCCTCAAGATACCTCACTTTTGTAGAACTTTGGAAGCTTTCCTTTACGAAATATTTCATTTTTGTCTCTTTCTCTGTCAATTTCCCCGCAGTATTTACAAAGGTACGTAAGAGAATAAGATTAAAAACTTACATACAAACGAGACATTTTCCGATGCAAAATATATTTATTGTTGTGTAAGCGAACTTATTAACCTAAATTGATGTTACAGCGTAATAACTTAGCAACAACCCACACGATAAATTCACTTCCGAGAAAATTGTGTTTATAACTTATTAGCCAAAAAACTTTTTCTTAAGTTTCCAAATATGTTTGCATTTTGCTGTAACTACATATATATGCCACTCTAAGGAAAAAGGCGAGCAATATTTGAGACAGTTCAAATTTTTCTCCTTAGCCAAGTTTTTTTTTATTTGAACAACATGGCCAGGTCCGGTTGTAATTGAACCGAGTTGCTAGACTGAGACAATAAGTGTTTGTCCTTGTGACGCAATTGATTAGTCCATTAGAAACTTCATATTAAATTTGAACCTGGAAAGAGTGCAGCAACGCATTTTATAATATACTCCAGGATAATTTTCTGTGGCAGATATACAAAATGGTAAAGGTTTGGAGCTTGGGGCAGAGCACCCTGTACAAAACTTTTTTAAGTGCACCCCCCCCCCTCCCCCGCCCACTCAGGATACTACAGTTTCAAACCAGTGAAAATAATTGTCATTCTGTCATTAAACATAATTATGACAACCAAAATTTCAATCTGAAAATGCAATGCAAAGTGATTTTAAAATGTAAACAAGCTACAGCTTAAAGAATTGCTCCTTCTAACCAATTGAAAGTGATTTGTGGTCTGTTTGGGAAAGGAACACAGACTGGGATACGAGCAGGGGTCTGCAGGAGTAGCGCTTGCATGACTCAATTTTCCCAGTAGGAGGGTTTGTGGGAGCTGTATCAGTCAAACAAAACAATTAAGGCAGTAGCAACCTGTCAGATATAGTGATTTTCTGTAGTTTGGAGTTTTTTAGAGAACCAATGCTAAAACTAAAGGATGAGTCAAAATTATTTTTTCGGTTGTTTTTCAAGTCCTTTTATTTCCTCCAAAGACGCTAATGAATTGGTTTTTTTCAACTTCTTTTTATTCTTAAGAATAATAACGGGAGAAGCAAGGCCATCAGCGAGGCCTCCAACATCACAAAAATGGAAGAAAAATAAGCAAGCAGGGGGAGGTGCTGTGATACCATGTACTTGGAGGCTGCACATAAAGAAAGGACCAGAGCTATTTAAAAGGGTGTCAGATGTGGTAAAAACCCTCAGATCAGTGGCACAATCATCCGAGGGCTGTGACAACATGCAGATAAGAGTAAGTTATCGATCTTCAAAGCATTAATTCTTGTCAACAGGAAAATACAGTTAAAGCTCCTGTAAACGACCACCTTGGCAATTCAGAAACGTGGCTTCAGCTAGAGCTGGGCACTTACGAGAATGGCCTCTACAAACGACCCCATAATGAAGCATTAGATGGATGCTTGTGAGAACTTTTATCATAAAGCTTGGGATATGTTAATGTTTATTACCAGTGTTGTAGTAATAATACTATAATATAGTATTATTGCTACAGTTCACAAATGTATGAACCATTACGACTGCTATGTTATGCATTCGTCTAAATTTGTAATGAAAAATGAAAACACAGATGTATTTAGTGCATTGGCTATCCCTTCATATCTCTTTCATTTCTGTGAATTAAAAGAATATAGACTACTGTATACCCTAGTGATTCTGCATTGTATTTTCTGTCATACCAAATGCATTAACTTTCTAACTTGCACTTTTTAATTATTTATTCTTTACTTTACTTTAGGTTGTGACCTGCAAGACGGAAAGTGTTAAACCATCTGTCAGTAAAGGGGACGGAAAATGCTCTGAATTACAAAAGTGACTACTACAAACCCCATTAATATTGAACTATTCAATTGAATATGAAATGATTGCAGTTCAATGTGCATTGAATTCTGATTTGAGTTCATTTGGGGTCCCTTTGACAACAACAAGTTCCGCTAGCCTTATCGTAAATTTGAAATAAGCATCTCCTTGTGAGTAAGCGCCCCCCCCCCCCCCTCCACAGCCTGCTTTTTGTGGACGACTAACAAGGCAACAAAGTTAAGTGGAGTGTTGATCGTGTTTATCTCTCCTCATTTTTTGGTGATCGATAATTCGAAATGAATGTTTCACTGCTCTTGAGTGAAGTAAAGCAAACTATTGCAAAGGCAAGTGACTTTGAAATCAACACTGAGTAGTAAGCCACCCTATTATGTAGATAGGGTGTTGTTCACAAGCAAATTTTAGTTATATCACACAAACTATTATCCATCCGGTTTTGATTTGATAAAAATTAAATAAGCCTCTGCCCTCAAATGAATAACTCCCTTGAATAAGCACCTCCTGCCTTATCCAGTAAATATTGATTGAAATAAGCGCCCAGGGTGCATATTCAAGGATTTTCAATAAGTGACAGCGCATAAAAAAGTTTCTGAGAGGGACTATCAACATCCCTTATAGTAGATGTAAGTCTTGAGAAAAACTACTGCACATGGAATTTTCCCAATAAGAAACACATTTCTCCTGAATTGTTTGTTGTTTATTTGACATAGGTACTATACAGCTAAATAACGGTTTTTTTTCCAGTTTGCTTTTGTTTACAAACAAGAGTGTTTAATACATATGAGGAAAAGGGATGGGGCTGTCAAATATGCCCAAAAAAATAGAACTCAAATAATTGGTTTGCTTCAAATTAGTGCCAGTTGGACAAAAGCAACCATTAAATAAACGCTGGGGATGCTCATTTACGAAAATATGGCATTTAATGGTACTGTACAAATGCTCCCGTATAGTTTGTATGGTATATTCCCATACCATCAGAAGAAACTCATCTAACCATGTATACACTGTCAACACTCTGGAGGCTTCATGTGCCTATCAAAAATTTCAGTTTATCTGCATTCTGTCTATATTGACAGACCATTACTATGGCATACTTTTCACAGTATCATTACAAGATGTAAGAAATAAGCAAACAGATAAACATAAATAAACTTTTCTTTTCTTGTTTCTTGTGAAAACCAATTTATTTTCCAATTTGTTATGAGTAGTAGTAGTAGTAGTAGTAGTAGTAGTAGTAGTAGTTGTAGTAGTAGTAGTAGTAGTAGTAGTAGTATTACTTACAATATGCAATGCACTTTGCAAATCATCAGTGACATCCATTTCATATTTCATTATTTAAAAGAATTCAATTTCTCAGAGTTGTTTCAAAATCTGAATTTCTGCCATGTGAGATGCATTTGCCAATTTTTTTTCCTGTCGACGAGGTATCTAAACACCAGCTGGCCATTACTGCCGAACTGTTTTTTAAATTGCATGTCGAATTCAACTACATTGGGGTTTGAATGAACAAATGGCAGAAACTCGTAAGGGTTACATACATGTGACCTGGTGAGTGCAATTTTTACGTACGTACCAGCTACCGTGTCCAAAATGTTTCTTCACACAGGTTCAACTATTCAAACTCTGACAAATATTAATGTCCAGCAAGAGAATACTTCAGGATTATCAGTTCTTGTTCGATCAAAGATGTATTCAAGCGAGTAGTTTATTGCGTCCGATACAGAATGTAAAGGACCACTCCAGGTCGAAACATCTTCGCTCACAACAAACGTAGACTAGTACTAGACTTTTAAAAGCTCGTCCACTTTTGATGTATCAGTACTCAAGCCGTTTGTACCGCAAAACATGCACTCTATCGGTGTTTTTGTGCTCGGCTTATTGCTTCGGTCTCTTAAAATATTTACAGAAGTCCAAACGTTTCACTGCACTGGACGCCTGCGTACCTTTTGCACAAAAAGCTTCTTGGACCCTCAGCATCTTGGTATCTGTGAATCGAATCCTTGGACAAATACAATCGTCTACGATTATCCTTACTAAGGTTGATTTTCGCAGTAATCCTACAAGTCTTCAGCATTTCTTGTGCGAGAAAGCAGGAGAGATATTTACCTGGGACTTAGTCCTTTCGCGGTCAAGTCAATGTTTTGGTTTAGCATCTGAACCAATCATATTGCAGGAAACTATATATGTGGCCCGGACTGGTATCGCTTTTGGTTTATATACTTAATCCAACAACGTTTTTCCCAATAATTTTGTTTATATATTTATTTGTATAAGGAATGTTAACAATCATGTAATGAGAATATTTAACGCATAATAATGTTGATCCATCCCTTCTATTATTTACAGCAGTTTACAGCATTACAACCTGATACATCAATTTCGTCCCCAAAAGACGAATCTCTAAAAACTGAGAAATGTGGAGACTAGATCACTGGTATACGTAAAAGATGTACGGTGCAGATCAAAATCAGAAACAACAAACACTGTCAAATGTTTTCTCGACTTCGCTTTTGTATAGCGTGGAGGCAAACATCCTGAACGCGTCTCCTCTCACCAGTTTTACAAAACACTTTCTTGACAGCTCTTTTGAATTCTGGAATTCTTATGACGTATAGTATGGGGTTTACTAAGGAGTTTGCTCCCAATAACAAGATAATAAAACAAGTTAAGTGCGAGGGCCAGGAGCTGAAAACTTTAGTTGTGAACCAAAGGAAGGATTGAACAATAAAAGGAAGCCACATCAACAGTGAAACCATAGTCACAATCAATAGGGTAACCGTCAGCTTCCTCTCCCTGCTAACCTCAACATAATGTCGAGGATGAGGTCTGCACTTGACTTTGAAGAGGATGAGAAAATAACATAAAGTAATCACAGCGACACACACCGACGTAAACGAAGACATTACCTTGTAAGTTCTCTCCAAGAAATAATCGTTAAGGAAGCCAAGTGCAAAAAATGACAGTAGTGCAGCTAAAAGATAGCTAGCTACAATAACTAACCAATAAAACCATTTCTTCACGAAGCGGTGTCTTAATGGACAGAGTGTTGCATGCATTCTTTCTAAAGAAATGTTTGTGATATTTATAAGAGAGGAGGTCGTGAATGAAAGACGAATTGCTTCTGCAAAAGAGAGTACATGCCGGTCTAAAGAATCCCTCCAGAGAGAACAGTACACTCCGAGTTCATACACGGTACAAGTTCCCATGAATCCAAAAAACATATCAGTCACTGCCAAATTTATAAGCAAATACGTGCTGCGTTTGCGGAGGTTACAATTCCTCATGAAAGCAACGATAGTGGCAGTATTGAGTGTCACTATGGTGACACATAAAGTGACGTAGATAACAGCCCAGATGACGCACTCGTGTGTTTTAAAAAGCATGGCACTCGACTTCATTTGGTTTGCGATCTGTGTAGGGATTCGGTCCTGCTGCCTTCAATTATTAATAATATTCTCTTCTTTGTCAGTGTTTGTCACCTGTAGATTAAAGCAAAACATGTATGAACCAGAATCCAGGAAATCAGCGTTATGTTCAAACAATAACACTAGCCTGAGACGTAACATTTACAGAAATAGTGATTGCCGACACAAGGATTTAACAGGCTGCCGACCCAGTTCTCTCACTCTAAACACATGCAGGAGGCTCACACGGCCGGAGCTGGAGTCAGTTTATTTCAGAACGAGAAGACTAATTACAAGAATCTGTTACGGAAAGTTTGCAAGAGAAAATCTCAACTACTTACTGAACTATTAGGCTTAATGTGACTGAGAACTTAACTGAGGGAAAAAAACATTGATCTCTGTGCCATTTATGAAGTTCATTTTCAAACCTACCTAGAAAATACGACGCTCTTCAACTAAGTATTCGGTCAGCAAGTCACAAGAATAAGAATAAGCAATGATCAGGTTTTACTGAATCACTCCATGATCGAAGTGCGGGTTTCAACATTAGCCCGAGACGTAATCAAATGAAGGAAAAATCAACAGAAATAATACTTTGGTTGCTGTGAATTTAATTTTTACTGATCTGATCTTCCGTGTTCTGTTCACCTTTGAAGTAAAGCAAAAGGTTTATGACCGGACCCTGAATCCAAGGAATTGGCGCTTATATGTTCGAATAATATTAGAAGCCTGAGGCATTATTAAATTAAAGAAGCAGGTACAGATATAATATTGATTGCTGCCACAGGGATGTTAAAGGCTTCCGACACAATTTTCTCACTCTAGCCTCAAGCAGCTCACAACGAAAATCTGAACTACTCACTGAACTATTTAGGAACCATTTTTTATGCTATGAGATGTTACTGAGAACCAACCTGAGGAAAAAATCCTTTGTGTGCTGTCTTTGAACGTCTTTTTCAAAACTTCCTTAAAAAATACAGCGCTTCTTCTAAGGAATTCGAAAAAAGGAAATCCCAAGAATGAGACATGATCAGTCTTTTAAGCTCTGATTAAATAACCACTTCCGTACCTGAATTTCTAAATAACTGTGAGTTAGGTTAAAGCTATAGGAGTGGATTTCAATTGAGTGACGTTAACTCATAACAAAAGTAATCACTTTGGGCAATCATGATCACAACAATGAAACGCAAACAACACATTGAACCAATCAGAATTCGAAGAAAGTACATCCGGGACCGAGTGCTAAGCGTGACAAAACGCGTGCGAGCAAGTCACGCTTCGGGTTTTCAGTCGGGGGAACAAGTGCCATTTGATGGCGAAATCTTTTCTCCGAGAAAAGACTGAGCCCGCGATTTTCGGCATTTGGCCAGTGGGCTACTCAGGGCCTCGATCACCTCGAGTGAAATACCAAAAAGGGCGCCATTTCTAAAACTATTTAACGTGAGGACCAGTTTATTCTGTTACTTCGAAAAGCTGCTACTCTCAGCTTGGAAGAAAAAGCACAGACCGTTAAAAAATCTTTATCAGGACAAACTGCGCGCTCGCTACTAAATTTGGGTGACATCTATTTTAAGAACTGTTTGTGACGGGTCGCCGAGTACAGGTAAGGGCCAATATTATAAGTCGGTTGGACGAGTGGTCTCTGAAATATCGTGAGCATGGAAGGGATGGGGAAGCTGACTAGCTCTCAGCAAACACGACAACGACAACGATTTCGCCGTCGTGCTATTACTAAATCCGTGCGTAATCCGTTGTTTAGACCCGACTGATTGATATCAGCTCATGGATTCAGATTTGTATTTTTATTCTTTTCAATTTTCCACTTTATCACCATTTCAGTCTTGATAATGATGTCAGCGATATCAAAACGCTGTCTCATCTTGCTTTAATTTTTGTATTTATGGCAAAATGCTTGACCAAATGAGCAGTAGTTTGTCTTGAAACCAAGAATTATGAACGCTAGAACCGTATAATAATACTTCAGTTTCAAGTCAGAATTTGTGGGTTTCTCAGTCGGTTCTTCAATGTTAATTCCAGCCTTCTAAGCTTGAATAATAAGGAATTACAGATGTGTTTGTCTTGGAAGGCGTTTCACAGTGGGTCATGAACGACGTCAGTAATGCTAACAAACAGTTGAGAATTATTGACGAGAAGAATCAATACAACATGCGGACCGCTGAGGAAACAACAAATTTAGCTCTTGTTTTTGGTTCAAATAAAAAAGCGCGTTGTTTCAACCTGGATCAGAATAGTGGTCATTGGGAATAACACAGACTTAATAAGGCTTTTAAAGCTTTGAAAATGGAGAATTGCTTTGTTCTCCGCCCGGGCAAGTGCAAGAAGACTTTCATGCACTCAGCTGTTTTCCGCTCCGTGAGTCAACTTTTTCTTCAGATTTTGCATGAATGTGAATAAGGACGGGGAAAATATTTAACCAGTGCAGGATACTCTCTTATCTTTCGTGAAGAATACTCGCTTCACCACAGTAATCAGCGAGGTGTAAATACAGTTCGAAGCACTTTTAATATAAGCTTAAGCTTAATTATTTCTTTTCTCGCGCCTTCGTGGAAAGCTGCCTTGACTCATGTCAAAACCACGGGTGAACCGCGTTTCACCCGAGCTTAACTGCCTTTCCTAAGATCAGGTAACCCTCTTTTCTATCGGATCTTTTAACGTGCTTTGAACAACGCTATATTTCAGCCTTGGAAAGCCGTAAAAACAAAATATAATTTGGCAATTCAGTGTTGCGCCCCGTCGAGATTAATGAAGAACAATCTAAATATGTGACCAATAGCCCTTTTCACAGTTACCTTTTGTCATCTGCATGACAATGTATTTTAACGTGGATGTGAGGCAATTTCGGGCAAAAAGTGCAAAATTGCCGGAATTGCCTCACATCCACGTTAAAATACATTGTCATGCAAATGACAAAAGGTAACTGTGAAAAGGGCTATTAAATCTCAATAGACTATCTTTAACCATTATTCAAAAGTAACGCATAAATTTCAGAACTTCCAACAGCCAAACTTCTCGCTGATACTGCCAAAGCATGTCTGGAAGTAAGTTTATGGCCTAAAGATTCCTCCGTGCTAGGGACGCCATGTTTAAAACTTGAAAACATTCCGTTTCATTTTTCTGCGCGAGTACGTAGTTCTCTCTGATTGGACAATATAAATCGGAGCTTCTTCGAACCCCTTCGGGCTTCTTCAGGCATGGATACGAAAACTGACCAAAACAACTACTTGTTCCCCCGACTGTTTTGGTTTTATTTCTTACTGGTTGAGAAAGCGGGACGAGTTTTTCTTACAAAATTCAAATCATAAAAAAGTAAACCCCAATCAAGTACGAATTACTTGCGACACTCAGTTGAGGATCCAAAAACAAAAATATGTGAAATCGCGGTTTACCCAGTTTCAGATTGAAACTTCAACTGACAACTGATCTTTAAACAAAAATTAAAAGCCAAACAAACGTGGATTAATTTACCCAGTTCCAGTTCGAAACACAATTGACAACACATCTAAAACAAAATAATTGAACCAAAGCAAGCGCGAATTACTCAGTTCCAGTTCGAAACTCCATCGGCAAGCGAGTATCACTTTCGACCGGCTGGACTTAAAACCTATCTTCTACACTAAAATTGAGTTCGTGGCTCGTGTTTGAGCCCATCCGGGAACAATGATTTCATTTGTCAGAGCATCGGAGGCCAGAGGGGAGAGCGCTTCATTAGCAACTTCACTTTTCAAAAATGCCTTTCTTTTTTTAGAGAATTGCCTCACGATACCTCACTTTTGTAGAACTTTGGAAGCTTTCCTTTAAGAAATTTTTAATTTTTGTCTCTTTCTCTGTCAAGTTCCCCGCAGTATTTACAAAGGTACGTAAGAGAATAAGATTAAAAACTTACATACCAACGAGACATTTTCCAATGCAAAATATATTTATTGTTGTGTAAGCGAACTTATTAACACAAATTGATGTTACAGCGTAACTACACTGTAACTACATATATGTATGCCACTATAAGGAAAAAGGCGAGCAACTGTTTTTACAAGCGTGGAAGTGAACTACAGTGTCTTTTTTTGTAGTTGGATAAAAAACCAAAAGAAAATTATATTCCTACAAGTTGTTAGCCAATACTTCACATTGCATTGCCTACATTTGACGGTGCAGCACCACACGAACGTACATCTGCATGCACTTGACCTGCTTATAAAGATAAGATTAATTAAAAACTAACATCAGACGAGACATTTTCCAATGCAAAATACATTTATTGTTGTGTAAGCGAACTTATTAACACGAATTGATGTTGCAGCGTAATAACTTAGCAACAAACCACACGATAAATACACTTCCGAGAAAATTGTGTTTATAACTTATTAGCCAAAACCCTTGTGCATTTTGACGTACTTGGATAAAAATCCGAAAACAAATTATATTCCTATGTACAAGTTGTTAGCGAGTACTTCACATTGCATAGCTTGCATTTGACGGTGCAGCACCACACGAACTTACATCTGCACTTGACCTGTTTATATTGTTCCACTGTGCGGTACCTCAGATTACAAGAGTTACAAAGAGATCTGCATCCCTCATTCGATACAGTGTCACTGCTGCATGTCCTTCCCAGCATTCCCGGGGAGCCCGCGGTCGTGTTTCGTACGCAGTAGTCTGGAGACGAGTCGAGATAAACCAGCTTTTTGTCCTTCTTAGTCACTGGTCGGTAACGGTTGTTGTTGTCTCGCTGTTGCAGCTTGCTGTTCGTGAATGTGACTGGGATTGACGCGTGATATTTCTGCTTCAGTGCTGATCCAACCACGTCAAAAGGCGCCAGCTGCTTCCAGCAAGTTTTCAAATTGCAACTTCCGGTGACGCCATGACACTTGCATTCTTTCTTGAGACTTGCTCGCACAACCTGAGATGAAGAGAAAAACACAGATTATTAAAATATTTGGCGTTTGGCCGCCTAACTGAGATTATAGGCATCGAATATTCGAGTTGTTTTATTGTACTTATTTTCACAAATCCTAATAAACATCTAAAAATAACACAATCGCAGTCGAAAATCAACTAAGTTCATGTCTCGAAATTAGAGACTGGTTTCTAGTAATTTTGTCTCGCCATCTCAGGACTCTACGGAAATGTATAATGTAAGGTCACCCCTTCGATGAGTGGCGGGGAAAAACTTTTAATGAACGTTATTTAATCAATTTTTGCAATGATTACACAAAATTATACCTTAGAGAGTTACTAAACGTGCAGAGCTAGGAATCCAAGATGAGTCGGCCTTACCGCAAGAACCACGTGTTTTCTCATGGTTTTGTATGCCCTGCGGCCTCTCAACGCGGTTTCATGAAGCAAAAGGTGTGTTACAAATACAAATAGCGAGCATATAGGCCAGCTTACCTTTCTTCCTACAGCATTATTATGCAAGTTGAATGCTGTGCGAGCGTCGTTTCCTTTCTCCAGTTTGTCAATAAAGCGTCTGGTCTCCTTCTCTCCAAACTTGGTGTTATCACTGCATCCGCCCCACTGCCAGTCGCGGCTTCTCTGCGGCTGTTTTCTCTTTTTACCGCACCTGCATCCGGGTATTCTGTTCCGGGCACACTGCAGCGTGATTTCGTGTGTGATGGCGGCTGAGCTGATAGCGTGAAGAAATGCTGTCTCTCGAGTGGCTGAAATAAAACAGCGATAATTGAATAAGTTCAGCTGGCGTTTAGGGTTCCAGTCTACAAATGCAGGGCTCTAGGGTTCCAAGACGTAAAAACTGGGCTCTAAGCTGCAGGATTGCAGAAAAACGCCTCACACTCATTGGATTTGCATCTCATTGGATAACAAAAGAATAACAAAACAGCAAATTTGTTATATGCCTCGTTCTTTTAAACTCTGAATTAATTTTCCGTTTTCTCGTTCTTTTACCCATTGACACCTGAAGCGCCCGAAACCGCCCGTGCGTGACAACCCCTGAATTCCCTGAAGCGCCCGAAACCGCCCCGGTAAAACCATGTGTTTGAAAAAGCCTCTACCCTCCCCTCCTTAAGGATTTTGGTTCCCCTATTGTTCTATTGTTAAAGGGGACAAATAAACCAATCAGAATATGTCTTTTGCGCATATTTTTGGAGCTCTTTCGGGGTACTAGAAAGACCTGTTTTCGTCCCTCGATTTGCGATGAAGAAATATGGCGCAGCATGTTGTTTACGCACGGAGAGGTAGTGCAATTTACGGTTCTTTTTCGCTCTATACGGGGAAAAAAAACCTCTCTGAGTCTCAAAATGAAAGGCAAAAATTTTGCTTTAGATCGGTGAATGTTTAGGATGCTTTGAAGTGGATAGTTTTATAGTACAAAGCGATGAAAAGTTTAGCCGATTCGACAAGACTTGAAGACCGCGTGGAGTCAAATTTTGCGAGCAGAAATCAAGACTTGTGAATCTTTCCTTTGAACAATTAGACCAGGTAATGAACCTCTTTCAGTGTAAATTTTATTTCCCATGATGTGCTGTTTAACTCACTGGTTCAGCAAACTGTTAAATTTAACCATCAGATCAGAAATGACTGTGCTTCTTGCGCTGTATTTTTGTGTACGAATCGAAAGCAGACGCGCTTATTTCTGTTGCGCCATCTGTGTTTTAAAGCATGCTTTCCCTCTTCGATTCGTGACTTTTTTCTTCATTTTGCATTAAAATTTTCTTTTCTGAAGATTCTTTTTATTTCTACAAGCATATTTGTTCAATTCTCACAACGAAAATAGATCTAAACATGCCAACAGTTATTTGCATAAGCTTCCATTTTGACCCTGAAACCTGATCCTTTTGTGGCAGTGATCGTCTCAAATTTTTCTTCGTTTCATGTTAAAATTTCGCTGCTATAGAAATAAATGAAAAATGGCTTTCTTTGTAATGTCAAATGAATGGAATCTGTTTAAAAATTTTATGGAATTATGCTGTGATTCCCGGTGGGAGTATTTTGAACGGTAAAGGAACAGCATAGGAATACGTGTCTCTGAGCACGTGTTTGCTTTTTGTACCAAGCACATGCATTTCTGAGCGTTTTGCAGATTTTCTACTAAGTTAAACTTCGCTATTTTCCCTTTGGTGTTGAAAAAGTGGTTGGACTAAAAGTTGTGATGAATAATAATTGTGCAATATATCGGGAATGGACACGGCTTTTCTCGTGAGAATGACAACTGCAAAGTTTACTGTCTGCGATTTTGACTGCAAATGGCGCGCGGTTGAAAAAATTCCTTAAATCTTGTTTTGGAGGTAAATTTGACAATATATTTTCGATCCTGACAAATCCTTGTAATTAAAAAATAACTCACTAACTATTCATGGGGAAATAAAACGTAACAACAAAAGCTGAGAATTTGTCTTTATCTACTGCGCATTGTGTTAATTTTTTCAAGTCGTTTATTTCGACTGAATGCTGAAAAATGTTCAGGAAATTGGGGGTGGTCGCGCGTAAATTTCCTCAGGAGTCAATGGGTTAAACTCTGAATTAATTTTCCGCAATCCCGCACCTCACTCAAACTGGGGCTCCATCACTTTAGACTGGAGCTCCATTTAGCAAGAATCATCACTTTTTGCACGGGCCCCAAGTAATGGAAGGGGCGTCAGGGCCTTACGGCCCTACGGCCCCATGGCTACAGAATTAAGACAGGTATACAAAATTTTGCACAATTGCATTTATTTCTGAGAAATTTCTTGCTAATTCGGATCGCTTCCACCTTGAAAGCTGGCAATCAGCCATGGGATTGATGATAGCTTAGGCTTTTCGCGGCTTCTAAATACGTACAGGCTAAAAGACACACTTTTAGTCAACGTATAGTTGTTAATTATTGTACCACTGTTTTCAACTACATTAAAACTCAGGCGTCCATACGATAACTTTTTTTTGTCAACCTGAATGGGAACCGCTGATTGGAAATCAAATTGTTGTAATTGTGCGGTCCTCGGGCCAAAGCCAAAAGGTCCCTAGCCTATAAACGGGCGTCTTAGTGGTAATAGGATGCAAGAAAAATCCGCAAGCGAAGCAAGCAGGGCGAGTCTTCTCATCACTCGTCGATTTTTGTTGTGCCTTTTTTCCTCACTAAGAACCTGTTCACAAACCCATTTAACACAGGATCTAGGGCGAAACATTTAAAATTAGCTTACCGTGAGGCAAAGTCGTCTTCACAAAGATGGGTAACTGCTGATACACGTTCTTGTTGTCCAATGAACAGTTCCAGATTTCGTTTTTAAACTGCCTCTGGCATTCCGTCAATCCCCGATGGCCTCCCGCTCTTACGATGCTCAGCAATAAAGGATAATTCTGTAAGAAACGAAGAATAAGGAGACAATAAGCACATAGCATATTGTGATCGGGGTGAGCTGTGTAGGGTGTTGTCTTCATCTGTGTTTCTCTAGTACAGTTAATAACAATGACATGTATTTTTCCACAATCACCACCTGAGAAATGAGAATTGACACTGTTGGTGTTGCTGATCTTTCATTTTCTCTCAAGCTTTCTTTCTTTCTTTCCGTTAATTTGGCTGTTTTTTTTTCTTGTTTAAATTTTAAGCCTACACTCACTACTGCTTTACTAAGATCAACCTTTCTTTTGTATTTCTTAACACTTTGCTACTGCGCATACGTTTTGCGCATCTCGGGATATTCGGGTTTCTTAAAGGAATTTGTACATTGTAAGTAATGTGATGTGCCGCGTAGCACTCTGTAATGAAATTAGTAAAGATGTAAAGTGTATGTATGAGTGCTAGAAGTGAGCAATACTGCCCCACATAATTTCCCCCGGCAATAGGCCTGAAAAGAAATTAGAAATGAGAACCAGGATCAAAGAAAAATCTTTGACCCGCCGGGATTTGAAGCCACGACCTCCGGACTAGATCTACCACGACCTGCTCCCAGCTTGGCCTCGCAGCTCAGTTGGTAGAGCGACGGTGATCTAATCTGGAGGTCGTGGGTTCAAATCCCGCCGCGGTCAAAAGATTTTTCTTTGATCCTGGTTCTCATTTCTAATTTCTTTTCAGGCCTATGGCCGGGGGGAAATTATAAGGGGCAGTACTGCTCACTTCTAGCACTCATAAATACACTTTACGTCTTTACTAATTTCTTAAGGAATTTGCCTACTAATGCTAAGGTACGTTTGCGCGGTTTATGACTATGTGGAAGAACCAGGTCTTAGCAAGGGTTATCAGAATCCAAAAAGAAAATTGGGGGTAACCAAGCAGATTGAGCTTAAATTTGGAAAGAAATTTTTATACATTCTTTGCATTTGAACGCTTTTTAGAATTTTGGCTGCTTAATTATCTCTAAAAAATGCGTGGTTACCCACATTTTTCTCTTTGGATTCCAATAACCTTTGTCGATATTAACCAATCAGTCACTATTTGAAGGTTCATGAAACATCACAGAGCAACCCTAGATTTAAGTATTAGCATAAGATTATTGACAGCGCGTTTTTTGCTCTAGTACTATATTTCTATGCGCATTTGAACAGTTCATGAAAAAACCGTGTACCTATAATACTGTTAATCACCAGGAATATTCTTCGCGTTCAATTTTCTAATTGAAATCAATGAAAAAAGTATCTGAAACAATCTTAAACAATTACACTTGCAGCGTTTGTTAACCACTGCGAGAAGTTTAGAAACTATAGAAAACTTTTCTCGATCGATCCGTAACCCTTCGAGCTAACACGTGAAACTAATCGATACTTCGAAAGGATTCGGGTCCATCGTGCGAGTTTTACTCTGCGTCCAAATTTCAAACCCTCTAGTTCACTGCCTTAGTAAGTCTGCGCGGAAAAACAACAATATAACATACCTTTTGTCCAAGGATACTAACCAAGCCGCTGGATCTGTAACAAAACAAGGACTGCAGTAAGTAAACTTAATCTAATAAACTGAAGACGCTTATCAACCGAAAACTTAATACCTGTGTATAGACGACACACTAATGAGAATAGATTATCCGAAAGGCTGTCCGACGGGACTTAACTGTGTTTATGCTTTCCCTGAGAACACAATATCAGGTTAAGCATCCTGACTAGCCATTTTTCCTTATGGAGTGAAAATGACATAAAATGCGACACCAACAGCGAAAATCAGCCTGGCGCAATTAAAATTCGCCTGTTCGCGTGAGTTTGGCTTTTCAAAAAATAGATAGGCAAGGTAAAGTGTTTTCCTGAATCCCTACTGACTGCTAGCCAAAATATAGTCACGCGTATTACCATTTTCGACATTTTTAAAGCGAAAAAGGCCAATTAAATGAGCTACAAGAGGTTTGACTCCTTGCTGAGAAGGAAGCGAAACGAAAGAAACGCTAAGAACGTAGTGGTTAAGTAAAACGCTCGTAAAATATTCAATCTTTGTAAAGAATATAGTACAAGCGAAATAATTTTGCCGGCAATAAGTACGCACTTCAGTTGTTAGGGCACCGGAACGTAGTTCTAACAAACACGACATTGACACTTACATTTCTAACGATCTTGACCGTCACATTTTTCGTACCACAAGAAGCGAAAAACGCCCGCGGGTGAGAAACAAACATTTACCTCTTGTTCGTGCGTGTGTTACACGTCTCAACAATCCGGATCTCTCGTACAGTAAGGGTGTTTAGCTTACCTTGTTTCGCTGAATCCTTGTTGAGTCCAAACCAAAATGAGAAGAGTTGCTAAAATCGCCGTGGATAACTTCATAGTGAACGCGGCTCAAACACTCGCTCTTTACAATTTGAAATGAAGTGAACATTGATTGCTTTGCGTGTCTTTATATACTCGTCGCTTAAAAAGATAAGCATAAACAAACTCATTAATTAAACACGCGAACAAAAGAAAAACATTTCTTTGGTAAAAAAATAACCACGCGAGACGAGGTGCGAGTTTTATTAAACACGCGAACAATAGAACAACTTTTCTATGGTGGAAAATATTCCACGCGAGACGAGGTGCGAGTTTTGTCATAATTAGCCGTAGGTGAGACTTTTTTCCAACAATTGAATGTGAATGTAACCCATTATCAAATATCATAAATTGGCAAACAAAAGAGTGCCGTTTATTTGACTAAATAATTTCCTTTTTAGAGCTTGTAGGATGGTTTCAGCTGATTTTGTCTCTTGTTAAAATGACAAGTTTAGCTTATATAGTTTGTTAGTCAACCAGTAAGTAAATAAAACGGATTCTTTCCCTTTCAATAAACAAACTCTCTAAAACAAGAAAGCGAGAAAGGCGGAGGGTATTGGAATCTTACTTTGTCTTAAGCTTAGAAATATTTTTCTTGCTGACTGCACTAGATGTAAGAGAGAAGTGTTTTAGTTCCTTAATCTCCGTCTTTGCCATCGCCGCTCTTATATTTCTCAACTTCGTGTGTCATTCGCAACTCGTAACTGAGAAGTTCGTAGTTTATAATTAATTACAGAAACAGGCCACGCACGCTTGTGGCTCACGGCTCTTGCGTTCCTCTTACAATTCACTGAGAAATATGGAGATTAAAAACCGTATCAACCAAAACAAAGCGTTTGATATCTGACAGTGCTTGTCAATCCGGCAGTCAACTTCATTTTTTTTTCATCTAGGAGACTGAATTGTCAACTTTTTTCCATCTTAGAGACTGCGCGCCGTTCAGCGGTTGAAACGAAGTCAAGTTAAATCTGGTTCAGTTAAGGCTAAATCGAGTAAGTCTCCATAAGCCATGGGCACGTTAGCCTGTGTGCAGACCTCTCCTGCAAAGGAAATATGAGACGTCTGCGCGTAGGCTATGGACACGTCAAAACAAAATTGTATTACTAGAACTTGCACGATCCACGGATTACAAATGCCACATCTATTAAATGTAAAGAAGACCATCGCAGTTAGACGCTACTTTTTTTGTCGCGCAAAGAAAGCCTGAAAAAAATTCAGGCCTCTACGAAATCTATTTCTGTTTAATTTTACAGAAGACAATGCACTTTAAAAAAATATCTCACGCGAGACGAGGTGTGATCAGTTCAGCAGTAACTACAGAGGTGCTAGTTATTTAAAACAAAGGCAACTGTTATCTTTGAAAACCATGCTGAAATGTTAGAGAATTAGTAAAAAAAAGAAATGGCTTTGTCCTATGGATTTCGCAAACTCGAACTCTCGGGCCTTCCAGTCTAATTGTGGTATCGGACGAGCAAGTCAAATTGCGTAGTATGTTTTCTGCCGTAGTACGAAAGTTTGTCTAATATCATATATATCCTCTTTCCTGTTTGCTCATAACAATCATTAAAGAACCTGGTCAAAAGGAACGCGCACAAGATGGAACGCTGGCCAGTTGACTGTGGCTCGAAGTATTTATGAATTGCAAACCAAGTCCTCGGACTTTCAGCAAGTCGTTCGTAAATGAAAAACGCGTGCGGAATATTGCGTGTGTCCGGCGTGCAATGCAAATCAGTGATGTCCAAGTGATGTCTAATAAGCGGATTTGATTCAAGCCCAAGGAGTAGAAGAAACTCAGATGTACCTTTTTCTGCCACGTTATTTACATACAGCTAAGGCACGTACAAGACGCCCAGCTTTCTGAATTGCACCGCGATCTTTCCCTGAATAATGCACTTTATGCCGTAGAAATACAACTGATAGTACTATTAAAGGTCAGAAGCAGGAGTGGACCATGTTGCATGTTTTGCGCGAAATGTTGAGAAGTGTTAAACTTCCTTCACAACTTCATTTTAAAATAAGTTCATTCATTTAGTAGCAAGGTAAGGTTTTGCAATAACAATTTTAATTTTTAATCTTTACTTTACTCGATTGAGACAGTTCAAATTTTTCTCCTTAGCCGAGCTTTTTTCAATTTTAACAACATGGTCAGGTTCGGTTGTAATTGAACCGAGTTGCTAGACTGAGACAAGAAATGTTTGTCCTTGTGACGCAATTGATTAGCCCATTAGAAACTTGATATTAAATTTGAACCTGGAAAGAGTGTAGCTACGCATTTTATAATATACTCCAGGATAATTTTCATTGCGTCGTATCGCTTACGGTTTATGCACTTAAGCCAACAACGTTTTTTTTCCCAATAATTTTGTGTATATATTTATTTGTATAAGGAATGTTTACAATCATGTAATGAGAATATTTAACGCATAATAATGTTGATCCATCCCTACTATTATTTACAGCAGTTTACAGCATTACAACGTGATATATCAATTTCGTCCCCAAAACAACTTTCCCTCTGCCAGCTGAAGACGAATCTCTAAAAAGAAATGTGGAGACTAGATCACTGGTATACGTAAAAGAAGTACGGTGCAGATCAAAATCAGAAACAACAAACACTGTCAAATGTTTTCTCGACTTCGCTTTTGTATAGCGTGGAGGCAAACATCCTGAACGCGTCTCCTCTCACCGGTTTTACAAAACAGCTTCTTGACAGCTCTTTTGAATTCTGGAATTCTTATGACGTATAGTATGGGGTTTACTAAGGAGTTTGCTCCCAATAACAAGATAATAAAACAAGTTAAGTGCGAGGGCTAGGAGCTGAAACCTTTAGTTGTGAACCAAAGGAAGGATTGAACAATAAAAGGAAGCCACCGATCAACAGTGAAGCCATAGTCACAATCAGTAGGGTAACCGTCAGCTTTCTCTCCCTCCTAACCTCAACATGATGTCGAGGAGGAGGTCTGCACTTGACTTTGAAGAGGATGAGAAAATAACATAAAGTAATCACAGCGACACACAGCGACGTAAACGAAGACATTACCTTGTAAGTTCTCTCCAAGGAATAATCGTTAAGGAAGCCAAGTGCAAAAAATGACAGTAGTGCAGCTAAAAGATAGCTAGCTACAATAACTAACCAATAAAACCATTTCTTCACGAAGCGGTGTCTTAATGGACAGAGTGTTGCATGCATTCTTTCTAAAGAAATGTTTGTGATATTTATAAGAGAGGAGGTCGTGAATGAAAGACGAATTGCTTCTGCAAAAGAGAGTACATGCCGGTCTAAAGAATCCCTCCAGAGAGAACAGTACACTCCGAGTTCATACACGGTACAAGTTCCCATGAATCCAACAAACATATCAGTCACTGCCAAATTTATAAGCAAATACGTGCTGCGTTTGCGAAGGTTACAATTCCTCATGAAAGCAACGATAGTGGCGGTATTAAGTGTCACTATGGTGACACATAAAGTGACGTAGATAACAACCCAGATGACGCACTCGTGTGTTTTAAAAAGCATGCCACTCGACTTCGTTTGGTTTGCGATCTGTGTAGGGATTCGGTCCGGCTGCCTTCAATTATTAATAATATTTTCTTCTTTGTCAGTGTTTGTCACCTGTAGATTAAAGCAAAACATGTATGAACCAGAATCCAGGAAATCAGCGTTATGTTCAAACAATAATACTAGCCTGAGACGTGACATTTACAGAAATAATGATTGCTGACACAGGGATTTAACAGGCTGCCAACCCAGTTCTCTCACTCTAAACACATGCAGGAGTCTCACACGGCCAGAGCTGGAGTCAGTTTACTGATTTCAGAACGAGAAGACTAATTACAAGGATCTGTTACGAAAAGTGTGAAACCGGCAGAAAATCTCAACTAGTTACTGAACTATTAGGCTTAATGTGACTGAGAACTTAACTGAGGAAAAAAAAACATTGATCTCTGTGCCATTTATGAAGCTCATTTTCAAACCTACCTTGAAAATACGACGCTCTTCTACTAAGTATTCGGTCAGTAAGTCACAAAAATCCCAATAATAAGAACTGATCAGGTTTTACTGAATCACTCCATGATCGAAGTGCGGGTTTTAACATCAGCCCGAGACGTGATCAAATGAAGGAAAAATCTACAGAAGTAATACGTTGATTGCTGTGAATTTAATTTTTACTGATCTGATCTTCCGTGTTCTGTTCACCTTGGAAGTAAAGCAAAAGGTTTATGACCGGACCCTGAATCCAAGGAATTGGCGCTTATATGTTCGAATAATATTAGAAGCCTGAGGCATTATTAGATTAAAGAAGCAGGTACAGATATAATATTGATTGCTGCCACAGGGATGTTGAAGGCTTCCGACACAATTTTCTCACTCTAGCCTCAAGCAGCTCACAACGAAAATCTGAACTACTCACTGAACTATTTAGGAACCATTTTTTATGCTGTGAGATGTTAGTGAGAACCAACCTGAGGAAAAAATCCTGTGTGTGCTGTCTTTGAACGTCTTTTTCAAAACTTCCTTAAAAAATACAGCGCTTCTTCTAAGGAATTCGAAAAAAGGAAATCCCAAGAATGAGACATGATCAGTCTTTTAAGCTCTGATTAAATAACCACGTCCGTACCTGAATTTCTAAATAACTGTGAGTTAGGTTATAGGAGCGGATTTCAATTGAGTGACGTTAACTCATAACAAAAGTAATCACTTTGGTCAATCATGATCAGAACAATGAAACGCAAACAACACTTTGAACCAATCAGAATTCGAAGAAAGTACATCCGGGACCGAGTGCTAAGTGCGATAAAACGCGTGCGAGCGTCAGAGCTGAATAACAATTGCGCATGTCAAAGGCGCGCGCTCAGGAAAACTGGGGACGACAAGACAAACCATAGCAACAAGATGGCGATCTTTTTAAAAATTTTGACACCGCGAAGATTGTCACCTTCGATAAGAGTTTTGTTGCAAACTTAAGTTTCAGACTTCTGCAAAGCATTCATCTGTTGTTGAGACAAATTTTATCTTTTGCACACCAAGGTTATTTTTCAGAACACCAGATGAAAACGGCTCTCAAAAACTCCAGTCCGCGAAAATGCAGTGATTGCGCACTGTGTTGCTTTTATACAACGTGGAGAGAAACTTCCGGTCACCACACCTGGTCCTGTGTAGAAGTACCCAGTCAGGGGAAGAATGTAAAGGCAAGATGACGAGGTGTACTCTAGGAATGGTAAGAATCTCGCTGCATTTTCGCTGACTGGTGTTTTTGAGACACGTTTTCACCTAGTGTTCAGAAAAATAACCTCAGTGTACAAAAGATATAATTTGTCTCGACAACAGATGAAGGCTTTGCAGAAGTCTGAAACTTAAGTTTGCAACAAAACTCTTATTGAAGGTGAAAATCTTCGCGGTGTCAAAATTTTTAAAAAGTCCGCCATTGTTGCTATGGTTTTGTATTGTGGTCCCCAGTTTTCCTTGGCGCGCGCTTTTGACATGCGAAGTTGTTATTCAGCTCTGTCGGTGCGAGCAAGTCACGCTTCGGGTTTTGGTTTTATTTCTTACTGGTTGAGAAAGTGGCACGAGTTTTTCTTACAAATTTCAAATCATAAAAAAGTAAACCCCAATCAAGTGCGAATTACTTGCGACACTCAGTTGAGGATCCAAAAACAAAAATATGTGAAAACGCGGTTTACCCAGTTTCAGATTGAAACTTCAACTGACAACTGATCTTTAAACAAAAATTAAAAGCCAAACAAACGTGGATTAATTACTCAGTTCCAGTTCGAAACACAATTGACAACACATCTAAAACAAAATAATTGAACCAAAGCAAGCGCGAATTACTCAGTTCCAGTTCGAAACTCCATCGACAAGCGAGTATTATTTTCGACCGGACGGACTTAAAACCTATCTTGTACATTAAAATTGAGTTCGTGGCTCGTGTTTGAGCCCATCCGGGAACAATGATTTCATTTGTCAGAGCATCGGAGGCCAGAGGGGAGAGCGCTTCATTAGCAACTTCACTTTTCAAAAATGCCTTTCTTTTTTAGAGAATTGCCTCGCGATACCTCACTTTTGTAGAACTTTGGAAGCTTTCCTTTAAGAAATATTTCATTTTTGTCTCTTTCTCTGTCAAGTTCCCCGCAGTATTTACAAAGGTACGTAAGAGAATAAGATTAAAAACTTACATACAAACGAGACATTTTCCAATGCAAAATATATTTATTGTTGTGTAAGCGAACTTATTAACACAAATTGATGTTACAGCGTAACTACACTGTAACTACATATATGTATGCCACTATAAGGAAAAAGGCGAGCAACTGTTTTTACAAGCGTGGAAGTGAACTATAGTGTCTTTTTTTTATAGTTTGATAAAAAACCAAAAGAAAATTATATTCCTATGTACAAGTTGTTAGCCAATACTTCACAATGCATTGCCTACGTTTTACGGTGCAGCACCACACGAACGTACATCTGCACTTGACCTGCTTATAAAGATACTTAAAAGAATAAGATTAATTAAAAACTAACGTCAGACGAGACATTTTCCAATGCAAAATACATTTATTGTTGTGTAAGCGAACTTATTAACACGAATTGATGTTGCAGCATAATAACTTAGCAACAAACCACACGATAAATACACTTCCGAGAAAATTGTGTTTATAACTTATTAGCTAAAACCCTTGTGCATTTTGACGTACTTGGATAAAAATCCGAAAACAAATTATATTCCTATGTACAAGTTGTTAGCGAGTACTTCACATTGCATAGCTTGCATTTGACGGTGCAGCACCACACGAACTTACATCTGCACTTGACCTGTTTATATTGTTCCACTGTGCGGTACCTCAGATTACAAGAGTTACAAAGAGATCTGCATCCCTCATTCGATACAGTGTCACTGCTGCATGTCCTTCCCAGCATTCCAGGGGAGCCCGCGGTCGTGTTTCGTACGCAGTAGTCTGGGGACGAGTCGAGATAAACCAGCTTTTTGTCCTTCTTAGTCACCGGTCGGTAACGGTTGTTGTTGTCTCGCTGTTGCAGCTTGCTGTTCGTGAATGTGACTGGGATTGACGCGTGATATTTCTGCTTCAGTGCTGATCCAACCACGTCAAAAGGCGCCAACTGTTTCCAGCAAGTTTTCAAATTGCAACTTCCGGTGACGCCATGACACTTGCATTCTTTCTTGAGACTTGCTCGGACAACCTGAGATGAAGAGAAAAACACAGATTATTAAAATATTTGGCGTTTGGCCGCCTAACTGAGATTATAGGCATCGAATAATCTCGTTGTTTTATTGTACTTATTTTTAGAAATCCTAATAAACATCTAAAAATAACACAATCGCAGTGGAATATCAACTAAGTTTATGTCTCGAAATTAGAGACTGGTTTCTAGTAATTTTGTGTCGCCATCTCAGGACTCTACGTAAGGTCACCCATTCGATGAGTGGCGGGGAAAAACCTTTAATGAACGTTGTTTTATCAATTTTTGCAATGATTAAACAAATTATGCCTTATAGAGTTACTAAACGTGCAGAGCTAGGAATCCAAGATGAGTCGGCCTTACCGCAAGAACCACGTGTTTTCTCGTGGTTTTGTATGCCTTGCGGCCTATCAACGCGGTTTCATGAAGCAAAAGGTGTGTTACAAATACAAATAGCGAGCATCTTGGCCAGCTTACCTTTCTTCCTACAGCATTATTATGCAAGTTGAATGCTGTGCGAGCGTCGTTCCCTTTCTCCAGTTTGTCAATAAAGCGTCTGGTCTCCTTCTCTCCAAACTTGGTGTTATCACTGCATCCGCCCCACTGCCAGTCGCGGCTTCTCTGCGGCTGTTTTCTCTTTTTACCGCACCTGCATCCGGGTATTATGTTCCGTGCGCACTGCAACGTGATTTCGTGTGTGATGGCGGCTGAGCTGATAGCGTGAAGAAATGCCGTCTCTCGAGTGGCTGAAATAAAACAGCGATAATTGAATAAGTTCAGCTGGCGTTTAGGGTTCCAGTCTAAAAATGCAGGGCTCTAGGGTTCCAAGACGTAAAAACTGGGCTCTAAGGTGCAGGATTGCAGAAAAACGCCTCACACTCATTGGATTTGCATCTCATTGGATAACAAAAGAATAACAAAACAGCACATTTGTTATATGCCTCGTTCTTGTAAACTCTGAATTAATTTTCCGTTTTCTCGTTCTTTTAAACTCTGAATTAATTTTCCGCAATCCCGCACCTCACTCAAACTGGGGCTCCATCACTTTAGACTAGAGCTCCATTTAGCAAGAATCATCACTTTTTGCACGGACCCCAAGTAATGGAAGGGGCGTCAGGGCCTTACGGCCCCACGGCCCCATGGCTACAGAATTAAGACAGGTATACAAAATTTTGCACAATTGCATTGATTTTTGAGAAATTTTTTGCTAATTCGGATCGCTGCCACCTTGAAAGCTGGCAATGAGCCATGGGATTGATGATAGCTTAGGCTTTTCGCGGCTTCTAAATACGTACAGGCTAAAAGACACACTTTTAATCAACGTATAGTTGTTAATTATTGTACCACTGTTTTCAACTACATTAAAACTCAGGCCTCCATACGATAACTTTTTTTTTGTCAACCTGAATGGGAACCGCTGATTGGAAATCAAATTGCTGTAATTGTGCGGTCCTCGGGCCAAAGCTAAAAGGCCCCTAGCCTATAAACGGGCGTCTTAGTGGTAATAGGATGCAAGAAAAATCCGCAAGCGAAGCAAGCAGGGCGAGTCTTCTCATCACTCGTCGATTTTTGTTGTGCCTTTTTTCCTCACTAAGAACCTGTTAACAAACCCATTTAACACAGGATCTGGGGCAAAACATTTAAAATTAACTTACCGTGAGGCAAAGTCGTCTTCACAAAGATGGGTAACTGCTGATACACGTTCTTGTTGTCCAATGAACAGTTCCAGATTTCGTTTGTAAACAGCCTCTGGCATTCCGTCAATCCTCGGTGGCCTCCAGCTTTTACGATGCTCAGCAATAAAGGATAATTCTGCAAGAAACGAAGAATAAGAAGACAATAAGTATATAGCATATTGTAATCTGGGTGAGCTGTGCAGGGTGTTGTCTTCATCCGTGTTTCGCTAGTACAGTTAATAACAATGACATGTATTTTTCCATAATCACCACCTGAAAAATGAGAATTAACACTGCTGATGTTGCTGATCTTTCATTTTCTCTTAAGCTTTCTTTCTTTATTTCCGTTAATTTGGCGGTTTTTTTCTCTTGTTTAAATTTTAAGCCTACACTCACTACTGCTTTAACAAGATCAACCTTTCTTTTGTATTTCTTAACACTTTGTAACTTTAAGGACGGTGCTTTCTTTTGTTACTGTGCATACGTTTTGCGCATCTCGGGATATTCGGGTTTCTTAAAGGAATTTGTGCATTGTAAGTAATGTGATGTGCCGCGTAGCACTCTGTAATGTATGAGTGCTAGAAGTGAGCAATACTGCCCGACATAATTTCCCCCCGGCCATAGGCCTGAAAAGAAAGTAGAAATGAGAACCAGGATCAAAGAAAAATCTTTGACCCGCCGGGATTTGAAGCCACGACCTCTGGACTAGATCTACCACGACCTGCTCCCAGCTTGGCCTCGCAGCTCAGTTGGTAGAGCGACGGTGATCTAATCTGGAGGTCGTGGGTTCAAATCCCGCCGGAGTCAAAAGGTTTTTCTTTGATCCTGGTTCTCATTTCTAATTTCTTTTCAGGCCTATGGCCGGGGGGAAATTACGAGGGGCAGTATTGCTCACTTCTAGCACTCATAAATACACTTTACGTCTTTACTAATTTCTTAAGGAATTTGCCTACTAATGCAAAGGTACGTTTAAGCGGTTTATGACTATGTGGAAAAACCCGGCCTTAGCAAGGGCTATCAGAATCCAAAAAGAAACTTGGGGGTAACCACGCATTTTCAGAGATAATTGAGCTTAATTTGGAAAGAAATTTCTATACATTCTTTGCATTTGAACGCTTTTAGAATTATGGCTGCTTAAATATCTCTAAAAAATGCGTGGTTACCCACATTTTTCTTTTTGGACTCCAATAACCCTTGCTAAAATCTGGCCTTTGTCGGTATTAACCAATCAGTCACTATTTGAAGGTTCATGAAACATCACAGGGCAACCCTAGATTTAAGTATTAGCATAAGATTATGGACAGCGCGTTTTTTGCTCTAGTACTATATTACTGTGCGCATTTGAATAGTTCATGAAAAAACCGTGTACCTAATACTGTTAATCACCAGGAATATTCTTCGCTTTCAATTTTCTAATTGAAATCAATAAAAAAAGTATCTGAAAGAATCTTAAACGATTACACTTGTAGCGTTTGTTAACCAGTGGTAGAAGATTAGAAATTCTAGAAAACTTTCCTCGATCCGTAACCCTTTGAGCTAACACGTGAAACTAATCGATACTTCGAAAGGATTCGGGTCGATCGTGCGAGTTTTACTCTGAGTCCAAATTTCAAACCCTCTAGTTCACTGCCTTAGTAAGTCTGCGCGGAAAAACAACAATATGACATACCTTTTGTCCAAGGATACTGTCCAAGCCGCTGGATCTATAACAAAACAAGGACTGCAGTAAGTAAACTTAATCTAATAAACTGAAGATGCTTATCAACCGAAAACTTAATACTTGTGTATAGACGACAGACTAATGAGAATAGATTGTCCGAAAGACTGTCCGAAGGGACTTAATTGTGGTCATGCTTTCCCTGAGCACACAATATCAGGTTAAGCATCCTGACCAGCCATTTTTCCTTATGGAGTGAAAACGACATAAAATGCGACACCAACAGCGAAAATCAGCCTGTTCGCGCGAGTTTGGCTTTCAAAAAATAGCTAGGCAAGGTAAGGTGTTTTCCTGAATCCCTACTGACCGCGAGCCAAAATGTAATCGCGCGTATTACCATTTTCGACATTTTTAAAGCGAAAAAGGTTAATTAAATGAGCTACAAGAGGTTTGTCCCCTTGCTGCGAACGAAACGAAACGAAAGAAACGCTAAGAACGTAGTGGTTAAGTAAAACGCTCGTAAAATACTTAATCTTTGTAAAGAATATAGTACAAGCGAAATAATTTAGCCGGCAATAAGTACGCACTTCAGTTGTTAGGGCACCGGAACGTAGTTCTAACAAACACGACATTGACACTTACATTTCTTACGATTTTGACCGTCGCTTAATTCTTTCGAGCCACAAGAAGCGAAAAACGCCCGGATGGGAAACAAACATTTATCACTTGTTCGCGCGTGTGTTACACGTCTCGATAATCCGGATCTCGAGTACAGCAAGGGTGTTTAGCTTACCTTGTTTCACTGAATCCTTGTTGAGTCCAAACCAAAATGAGAAGAGTTGCTAAAATCGCCGTGGATAGCTTCATAGTGAACGCGTCTCAAACACTCGATCTTTGCAAGTTGAAATGAAGTAAAACTTGATTGCTTTGCGTGTCTTTATATACTCATCGCTTAACAAAAATAGGCATAAACAAGCTCATTAATTAAACACGCGAACAATAGAAAAGCATTTCTTTGGAAAAAATATCCCACGCGAGACGAGGTGCGAGTTTTATTAAACACGCGAACAATAGAAAAACTTTTCTTTGGTAGAAAGTATCCCACGCGAGACGAGGTGCGAGTTTTATCATAATTAGCTGAAGGTGAGACTTTTTTTCCAACAATTGACTGTGAATGTAACCTATTATAAATTATCATGAAATAGCAAGCAAAAGACTGCTTTTTATTTGACTAAATAATTTCCGTTTTAGAGCTTGTGTGATGGTTTCAGCTCAAATTTTGTCTCTTGTTGAAATGATAAGTTTAGCTTATACATTTTGTTAGTCAACCAGTAAGTAAATACAACGGATTAATTCCCTTTCAATAAACATTCTAACATTTGTCGTGTAACTTTCTTTGACTAAAAAAGCGAGGAAAGAAAGCGGAGAGTACTGGAATCCTCCTTCCTCCTTAGACATAATTCTCTCGCTGACTGCGCTAGATGTAAAAGTGAAGTGTTTTAGTGACTTCCTCGAACTCCGTCTTAATTTGCCATCGTCGCTCACGTTTTTTCTCAACTTCGTGTGTGTTTCGCAACTGGCATTAACTGAAAAGCTAGTAGTTTTATAATTAATTACAGAAACAGGCCACGCAAGCTTGTAGCTCGCGGCTCTTACGTTCCTCTTACAATCTACTGAGAAATACACGCAGAGGTTGAAAACAGCCCAAATCAGCAGTCAACTTGTCGATCAGCAGTCAACTTTTTTTTTCATCTTAGAGACCGAATTTCAAACTTTTTTTCATCTTAAAGACTGAGGGCCGTTCAGCGGTTTAAAAGAAGTTAAGTTGGACCTGGCTCAGTTAAGTTAATAAGGTTAACTCGAGGTTAATACCGAGTTTCCATAAGCCATGGGCACGTCTAAGCAACTCGAAATTTTATTATTAGAACTTGGACGATCCACGGACTACAAAGGCCATATCTATACAGAGTAACAAATTGTCCTACTCGTCTTCACCTTGCTTAAGGTTACTCCAGACCTTCGTGGGTGTCCTCGGGGAAAAAATTCGTATGTACGCCATTTTAAGGGAAAACACGGCAAATTATATATCGTTGGAAAGCTTAATAAATGTAAATTTCGGAAAAAAGATTATAAATTGCCGGTTTCTTCAATTCCGCAAAAGAAAATCGCAACTCAACCGCGAAAATGACCATGTGTCATCCAATTGAATTTTAAATAGGGTATCAAATCCAAGCGCATTGGCAAAATAACTGCACAGTGTTTCCCAAAGGATCAATCATCAAAAGTGTGTCAGCATTTTTCGATATTCTGACTGGTTATTTTTTTTAAAATTAATCTGTCAAGTTCGAGAAGCAAAGAATGCGCGATGGGCATTGCATTGAAGATCGCCACGGGTGAAATGTTATAAATTTCAAAAATCCCCGACACACTTTTGTTTCAAAACATCTAAGGAACGTTTAGGCCAAATTTCACAGAAATCTGCCGAAATTTTGGTACCCTATTAATTCATTTGTTTGCCGGAATGATGCATGGTCATTTTCGCAGTCATTTTTGTTATTTTCTTTTGTGGAATTAAACAAACTGGCAATTCATATTTGTTTCCGAAATCTACATTTATTAAGCTTTCCAACGATATATAGTTTGTCGTGCTTTCCTTTAAAATGGCGCGCATACGAATTTTTTCCCGGAGGAGAGGGAGGACACCCGCGAAGGTCCGGAGTAACCATAAAATCAGCTAAAATTGGCTTAGACAACTTCTTTCTCAATCCAGTCTAAAGTTCGTTTATGCAATCGACTCTTGAATTTTTTCTCGCTTGTATCAATGATACAAAGACAAGGAAATCTATTTCCTGATTTCGTAAATTTTACAAAAGACAATGCACGCTAAAAAAAATATCTCACGCGAGACAAGGTGTGATCAGTTCAGCAGTAACTACAGAGGTGCTAGTTATTTAAAACAAAGACCATTGTTATCTTTGAAAACAATCCTGAAATGTTAAAGAATTAGTTTGAGTTGAGATTATTTTCATAAGCGTGCGTGTACTGTGTTTAAAAAGAGAGAGAGAGAGAGAGAAATGGCTTTGGCCTATAGATTGTGCAAACTCGAACTCTCGGGGTACTCGGGCCTTTCAGCTGAATTGTAATATCGGATGAGCAAAGAAGTAGCGTGTGCTATGTTCGTAAGCCTTGTCAGCTGGCGTGGTAGGTTTTCAGCCGTAGTACGATATTTTGTCTAACATCGTAAATATCATCTTTTTTGTTTGCTTGTAATAATCAATAAAGAAGTTGGTCAAAAGGAACCCGCGTAAAATTGAAGCGTGGCCCAATTGCCGTGAAACAAGTCGTAGACTTGCTTCAGGTCGCTCGAAAATGAAAAACACGCGCGCTGAATCATGCGTGTGTTGCGTGTGATGCAAATCAGTGATGTCCAAGCGATGTCAAATAAGCGGAATTGATTCAAGCCCACGCAGTAAAAGAAACTCAAACCTTTTTCTGCGCCGTTGTTTGCATACAGCCGGCTAAGGCACGTACAAGTCGCCTGGCTTTTTGAATTGCACCGCGCTCCTTCCCTGGATATTGCACTTATGGTGTACAAATAGTAAGGTCAGAATCAGGCCGGGGTGGACCACGTTGCATTTTTTTTTTCGCGCGAAATGTTGAGAAGTGTTGAACTTGCTTCACAACTTTATTTTCTTCATTTAGTAGCAAGGTGAGGTTTTGCAATAACCATTTTTTTAATCTTTACCTTACTCGAATGAGACAGTTCAACCTGACTATGTTCCTTGCGAGACCTTTTTTCATTTGAACAACATGGCCGGTCCGGTTGTAAAAAGCGAGGATGCTAGACTGAGACAAAAATTGTTTCTCCTAGTGACGCAATTTGTTAGCGCATTTGAATCTTCAAATTAAATTTGACCCTGGAAACTGGAGTGCAGCTGCGCATTCTTTTTAAATACTCTGGGATGATTTCCTTTGAGTCATATCCCTTACGGTTTATGCACTTAAGCCTACAACGTTTTTTCCCCAATTATTTTGGGTATATATTTATTTGTAGAAGCAATGCTTACAAATATATAATTAGAATATTTAACGCATAATAATGTTGATCCATCCCAGCTGAAGACGAACCACGAAAAAGTAATCTGGTGACTGGATTACTGATATTCACCAAAGATGCAGTTGCAGATCAAAATCAGAACAACAAACATTATCAAATGTTATATCTCCAAAAACTATCGAATTCGCTTTTGCATGGCGTGAAGGAAAACATCCGGAACGCGTCTCCTCTCACCGGCTTTACAAAGTAGTTTCTTTACAGCTCTTTTGAATTCTGGAATTCTTATGACGTATAGTATGGAGTTTACCAAGGAGTTTCCTCCCAATAACAAGATAATAAAACAAGTTACGTGCGGGGGCACTCGTGCAGGAGCACTCGTGTGTTTCACAAAGTATGGCTCTCGACTTCTTTTCAGTCTCGTGGGGTTTCGATCCAGCTGCCTTCATTTGTTAATAATATTTTCTTCTTTGTGTTTTGTTCACCTGTAGAGTAAAAGAATCCAGAGTTTTGTTCAAATGAGAAAAGTAGTCCGAGACGTAAATTTAACCATTCTTAGTGACGCTTTGAAAAGCCAAAGTCACAGGTAAATAGAAAACCTAAAAATTATGGCCCAGTTTTGTTCAAGGACACTATACCAGTGCAGCAAAACTGTACAACTTGAAAACGTTGGGCCAATGTTTTCAAATTCTGCAGTTGAGTCCGGGTGGAGAAATCGTTAAAATCGGCTTGTTATGCCAGTTGCTCTCCTTAGGAAAATTGGCTTGTTGACTTCCTTTGAATGTTCTAGGAGCATTTTGTATGTGATCAAAGGTACTCTGTTAATGGTCATAATTTCAGCCGCGCAATTTTGATAAAGCTCCAGCACAATCTTCGCGACACAGTAGAACCCTTAAAAAGAAACGTGCAGAAATAATACCTTGATTGCTTCCTCAGAGATGTACGAAACAGGCTGCCGACACAATTCTCTCACTCCAGCCACAGGCGGTTCACACGGCTGGTGCTTGATTCAGTTGATATCAGAACGAAGAGACTAGTTACAAGAATCTGTTACTGAAATTGTACACTGAGGGAAAATCTGAACTCGCCGAGAGTTATTGAACTATTAGTTATAGTCTTGAGAGCTCTTTTGAAGTAAGAGATGTGACTGAGACCTGATCTGAGAAAAAAACACTGATCTCTGTGCCATTTATGAAGTTCACTTTCAAACCTACCTTGAAAACACGACGCTCGTCTACTAAGTATTCGGTCAGCAAGTCACAAAAATCCATAAGAAATGATCAGGCTTTTAACCACTGATCGAAGTGCGGGTTTCAACATTAGCCCGAGACTTAATCAAATGAAAGAAAAATCTACAGAAATGATACATTGATTGCTGTGGATTTAGCTTTTACTGATATGATCTTCCGTGTTTTGTTCACCTTCGAAGTAAAGCAATACGTTTACGAGCGGACACTGAATCCAAGGAATCGGCATTTATATGTTCGAATAATGTTAAAAGAAGCAGCTCCAGAAATAATATTGATTGCTGCCACAGGGATGTTGAAGGCTTTCAACACAATTCTCTCACTCTGGCCTCAAGCAGCTCACAAGGAAAATCTGAACTACTCGCTTGCGACACTCATTTGAAAGTGGACCAAAAACAAAAATATGTAAAAACGCGATTCACCCAGTTTCAGTTCGAAACTCAACTGACAACTGATCTTTAAACAAAATTATAAAGCCAAAGCAAACACAGATTACTCAGTTCCAGTTCGAAACGCAATTGACAACACATCTAAAACAAAATAATTGAACCAAAGCAAGCGCGAATTACTCAGTTCCAGTTCGAAACGCAATTGACAATTGAACCAAAGCAAGCGCGAATTACTCAGTTCCAGTTCGAAACTCCGTCGGCAAGCGAGTATTACTTTCGACACTGGACTTAAAACCTATCTTCTATATTACAGTGTTACGAGTCTGTGCCGTAAGTTATAACGGAATACATTCTATCGCCTAAGTTCATTCTATCGCCTAAGTTCAAAATAGGTGCTGCTCAACTGCTATTTTGATATTTATGGGAGCCTATTTTACTCACTGTTGTGTAGTAGCTCAGCAGTGAGTTTTACTGAAACCGTGTAGACAAAGTGTAATTGGTGACTGCTGAGATAAACTCAACCTCGTTCCCAGGGCCTTCTCCGCACTCAAAACTTCATTTTGAATGCGGAGAAGGCCCAGGGAAAGAGGATAAGATTAACTGTAAGATTAAAGATAAGGCAAGGTATACCTGCACCAAATCCAACCTATTGAATGAGACAGACGGCTCATCAAGGCCAGTGCTAGGGACATATGAAGCGGCTATAGTAACATTAGTACTCCCCCGCCGTTGGAAAGTTCGAAAATTTACCCCCACCTCTCGCAGCATTTTGCTAGGCCTCCCTCAAGGTTCGCAGATATTCCTTTTCTCACCCGGGAAGAGAGAGACAATTTGGAATAAGGTTTATTGTCAAGGGAAACAATACGATACAATACAGACAATGCACATGGCCTTGAACCACGGCTATCGACAGAAAGTCAAACGCGGTCATAAGTGATAACAAGTACCACTCCATAATCCTGATCACGTGATCAATAAAATCGCTCTTAAACAACATGACTATATCGGGGTGCTAAAAGGGACTTCATGCGAGCTCCTTGCCGTCATCGTTTACTTAACTGTTGGTGGCTGCGGCTTCAAATCTCGTTCTGCTCGGAACGAAGTAGGAAAGATGGAATAATCAGTTTGTCTTGAGCGTGGGACAAAGAAAAAATCTGAGTCCCGACGGGGATCGAACCCACGACCTTCCGTACAGCTGTCGGACGTACTTGCCACCGAGTTACTGGGAGACTCGTGGCGAGCGAGGTCATATTTACTGGATTTGTTGTGACACGCGCACTGCACACTGTTCGGATCAGCGATGTCGAAAACACCGCATGTGATTATAAAGAAAGATGGTAAATCTTAAGCTCGAAAAGAAATTAGAAAGATAGATTATTCAGTTTGTTACAAGCGTGGGACTGAAAGAAAAAATATGAGTGAACGCTCATTCCATCTTGCTTAGAGTCGTAAGTAGTATTCTGTGTTTCCACAGCTAAGATTTTAAGCTACACAAGGGAGTACCTATTTTGTTGGTTTGTTTCCCTAAAGTGAAATCTGTGTACGGCAGTGGACGCTCGATACAAGAAAAAACAAAAATAGACAAATAAAAGGAAAACACTGTCAACTTGTGCTATAAAATGTAGATGTATTATTTCCAAGAGGGTTCACATGGTCAGTACGCGAGGCTTAAGAAATACAAAACGCTATCTCAGTTTCTGCACAAGTCTTGGGAGAAGAACACGAGAAAATAAGTCGATGGCGAGTGCTTCTACAGTTTTTTCACTGACGTTCCCCCAAACTTTCGTAAATGTTATTACCCATAACTTAGTAAACAGGGAAAGGAAGTTTTCAGTTTCTTATATGCAATAATCGCTAAAGATAATTTTTTTGTTTCCTTAGAGTTATGGTTAATTGTTTTCAACCAGTCAAAGTATCTTCCTTATACATGTATTATAAATTATTATCTGGAGCTACTTTTGTTCTTTCAAGCACCTAAGATGTACTTTCATTCTAACAAGAGATACACCAGTTTACGTCTCTGCTTGAAAAGCCAGACAACGCATTTCGATATAGTTAAAAAAAACACAAGCATGTTACACAGAATATAAACAACCCTATCTAATTATTTAAAACTAAAAATTGTTCTAAGATGCTTTGACCGACCGATCAGTACCACGCTAAACACCAGAACATGAGCCAGTTTGGCAAAACACCGAGACATGTCAGAGCGAAGGACCACGTGCCCAACATACGGGCCTCTCGGATTGATGACGTCACGGCTTGATGGACTGTGGTCAGGGCAGATACAAGTATAGATGCGAAATCAGCATCTATATCTGATGTTAGTGTATTGTATGCTAGCGACAGGAGGAAGAGAATTATCGGCGGCGACACCAAGAGCAACAGGAAAGCTTGGACGACACGACGAGTTCTGCAAGCGAAGAAAAAACAAAATGTTTTAAAGGCTTCACGACGATCTATTAAAGTGCAATGGATTCCATAACATTTTCCTCCAAGAAATGTCATTTCACCTATATTGATCAAATCAGTTAAAACCTCATATAGATCATGGGAAGGCTAAAAGTAATCGCTTGATTTTGAAGAGCATTAGGCCAAGGCCAAACGTCGATCTTACATGGGACGAACCTAATGCAATTGCAAAAACAATAGCTTTTGCTCATTTGCATTTGCTTTTGCTCATTTGCAAAAACAATAGCTTTTGCTTATTTGCATTAGGTTCGTCCCACATAAAGATCAAATTTAAGTGTTGCCACATTGGAAACTTTACATTCAAGGCTAAACGCTCGCTGTATTCGCGGTTGCCTTTTTCGAGGGCCTAGATGGGGGGGGGGGGGAGGTCGGAATAACATCTAACACTACAATTTTAGGCCTTTTAACAGCTAACAGTAAAAAATTCGCTGTAACAGTTAGAATAAATAAATGAATAAAAATTTACCCAAAGATCGAGAAAATGGCCTTTCTTCGTATGTTAATGGTAATTTAGTAACATCACTTCTGTAGTTTCAGTTATCCATTTTTCTTGTTTCATTTAGTATCTAGAATGTGTTGTAACACTCAACTGTTATTTCATATACAACAGTTAAAAGTAAAAATTCGGGCTGTATAACACTTAACAGTAAAAAATATATGGCCGATAACACCTAACAGCAAACCCCATCTAGGCCCTCTTTTTCTTATTCCCTATCGACATCTGAAATTTAGGATGAACCAAGAAAGGCATATTCAGTCACGCAGACAAACGAGTCTATTTTTAAAGGTACTGGGTCGAACTTCACGGGTCGGGAAAAATATCGGCCTTATGACGAATTGAGCGGGGAAATGGCATCATAGACAAATAACTGCTATGCCACACACATACCATATAAAATGTTCAAAGTAGCCTTTTTAGCCTTCCATATTGTACAAGTGCCTTTCTTTACAGGTTCACTGAGTTTCGTGCTCGCTATTGCCACCCCGTTCACCATATTCAGACAGGTTACCTCTAAACGAGACAGACATTAATAACAGAGAATTATCTAAATCACCTGCTAGTAGAAGGAGCCACGAACAAGTAGACAGGGACCTGGAACATGGCCACAAAAAACGCAAGAGAGAAGTTTATGGCCGCCATGGCTCCCATGAGCACTGAGAACAGAATAAGCGCTCCACACTTGAGCATGTAATGGTTTCTAAGGGTCACGTGACCAGAGACCGCGTCACGAGAAGACCTGCATTGGAAATAAAAGATGAAGACTTAGGACCTGGTTAAATTATGAAACATTGTTTCGGTTTCAGAATCTAACAGTTTTTGACGTCATTCAAATAAATTGTCTTAATTCCGATATGCAAAATTTGCCTCCAAAACATGTTTCTCAAGTGACTTAACAGGGAATCGTTAGCTTCTGCAACAATGTTGCCATGTTTACAGAACACTGGTAATTATAAGCAAATCAAGTACAATTGAAGTCATTGAATCGTACTTGTTTTAACTACGCATCAGTACAATATTGCAGAAATCTTTCGAGGTAGTGGAATTAGGCTTAGGGACTTTGCACTCCGTCATTTAATCAGAGGATGAAATTGGCTAGTACGGCCTTTTCAGTTATACTTTAAATATAATTCAACTCTATCTAAACGGATTTAGAGCGGGCAACCTAACAAAACATCTGATTCAAGAGAGATAATGTGGAGTGAAGTTTTCTTGTCTAAGAAAACAACATGCGGTAAAGGAATCAGGGCCCGGTTGTTTGAAAGCCGGTAACGCTAACCTGGGATTGAAATTTAACCAAGGCTCCTTTTGTCTTATTTCATTAAAAGAGTTTTTACAGCAAATTACAAGTGGCAGTTTGACAGCGACCAAGGTCAAAATGTAGGGCAAAAAAGATTTACAGAAATTCGTATCGTTCGGCTATTAAAATAAGTTCAAAATTGATGTCCTACTTTGAACAATAGAACATGTAAGTAACCGTACTAGCCAATACCAAGGGCGGGAAAACATGCAACCAATCCCAAGTGCGGAAAACATGCAACCACTACCATGCCCAACAAAAATGCAAATGGTACCAAGCGCGGGAATACGTGCGACCAGTACCAAGCGCGGGAAAAAATCACCGACGGTTTTAGTGTTAAAAGTTGATTGCTTAAGAAAAGGTTGGATAATGTATTACGAGACTATGATTTACACAAATAACAAATAACAGAGTTCAGCAAACAGAAAACTAAAAGCAAACACACCTTATTCTCACTAATCTCGCCCGTATTGTAATTCGTCAAATCGACAGGACTATTTTGCGAGGCCTTATTTCGGTCTTTCAGTGGAATCTTTAAAGTGCTACTATGATCAAAAATGTGAATTTTTTGTTCTCACCATATTTCGAAAATATAAGTACATATTACTCACCGTGCAAAGTTTTAAGTCGAAATTCATACGGGAAGTCCAATTCGAATTCGGCTTGCCGCCATTACTCAATTCAAAAATGACCGGGACGAGTTGGGCCGAGATGGCCGAGGGAGGAAGTGACGTAGAAGTCTCAACGCAACAAAACAAACGTGGCTACTTTCTTATGCATTCGGAGAGGTATGAGGGTTCGCAAGATTCATTTCTTCGATTTTGAGCTGCAGGATGCGTGGTCGGCGCTCTGTTGTTGAAGATTACGGCAAAGAAAGCATCGATGAATCGGAAATTTCCATTCACAGTTCACCGACGATTGGGTACGTTTATTTTAAGCGGAAAAGCTTCGTTTGCGTGGCTCACCGGAAGGACTTCAATCCTGTTGGACACTGTTTGCTCTGTGCATTTTTACGGCTGAATGTTTTACTCAAGCATTTTATAAGAAAGGTACAAGGAAATATTTAAAACCAGGATCAGTTCCAGCCATCAGGAAGAAAAACATCAGCAATCATATCTGAGCGGGATCGTCGAATGGTGAGCGAATATTTATTTGCCGTTTGTGCTAACATCACATGTACGGTAAGATACACATTTCCTCACACACCTAAGAGATACTTCGCTTGGTTGGCTTGTGCATATACATGTATAAGTCCCAACAGATTTCGGCTTAACTGCATAATATATGCCCCTTCACATGAACTATTTTCTGTGTCGCCGCCAAGCCGGCTCCGCGATACGCATAAATTATTTTTATTCAACTTGGTACGTTGTACGCGGTAAGCAGAAAATAGGAAAACATTACCGTGTATTCCGCATACTACAAACGTTCCTGGATAACAGAATATCACCGTGTATTCCTCGTTCTATAAACGAGAATATTACTCGAAATTTCTTTGAATTACTCGGCCTCATATAACGTGAAAATGTAAACAACCGAGCTTAATCGACCATAACAAACCTTACTGTGTATTGCTTGTTCTTTTTACTGTGTAGCCAGCTCCTAACATCCCTCGTACATTTCAATTTATCTCTCTCCGCGTACCGCTTAGCCAGCTCCTAACAATCTAACTCTTTTATACTTCAATTAATTTCTCTTTGCGTACGGCATAGCGAAATCCCAAACTGACAAAGTCTTACATAATTAGCTATAATTTTTTGAGCCTTTCACCGCGTTCGGGGTAGCCACTTCCCTCAGTAACGCTTTCGATGTGACGGCGTAGTCCACAGTTCATACCTAGACTTCTGAAGGCAAATCAGAGTTTATCTCTATTACTTCGCATTTGCTTGTTTACTAGGTAGTAAGATTACCGTGTTCGCACAATTACACGGGCGATTCGCGACATCACTTCGTTTATGTGAACTTATTTTCCTCGACCTTTTGTCTCCATCTATAAAATTCTGGATGTATGTTAGGCTCGGGGCTCTCTATATTTATTCAAAAAACTTTCATGTGCGTTATGTCGGCTTTTCTTTGGAAGGGAGAGCTTATTATTATAGGATTTATTATTTATTTATTAACGGCAATTTAGGATACTGCAACAAATCTGTGAACACAACAACAACAAACTCAACCCGTATCGGCAAGAAAAAAGCAAGAGTAAGAAACAGCTGACAGACCCCAACACGACAGACATGCGAAACAGTTAAATTTGTTGTATTATCGCAAGGATTTCAGCGTTTGTGATTTGGGATAATTGGGATATTTGTTCGGCTTCTTGATCCGTTCTTTCATTGTTTGAGACGGCTTCCTCTTCGGTAGCGAGAGGCTCGAAACTGTCATCGTATGGCGCGACTTCTGCGAGGTCGCCGACTTCGCCAAAAAAAAACTTTGTGCTAAATCGCTCTCAAAATAACTGGACCACAAATTCGACGGAAAAACACATCCATATAATGCAATGTTTGGCTCTCTATTTTCGACTCTTCATTATACTCTTCGTGGCGATGGTTGAGACTTCTACGTCACGAGCAAAATTCACGTGGTTAGAGATAAGACCGCTTCCATGAAATTCGCGGGCTTCTCTTTTGCGAACTGAGTTATGGCGGACGGGTTTAACGCGGTTTTCGGACATATATTCCTCGGCCGTGTAAGCATATATCGATCTAATTTATCGCGATTCATATAATATGGCATCTATTGAACAGTTTGAAGTTTAAAAAAGTTGAAAACAAAGCAAGAAATTTTCATCGTAGTTGCACTTTAAAGTTTTGCGAAATAATCAGTATTCTATGTCACGAATTTCGCGGAAATGAGTGAGAGTAATGTAGCTCCATTCGACAAGCGATTGACAACTGATGTTTTCTCACTTTGAGGGATGGAAAGTTTGCACCTGTTCCTAGATATAATATTACAAATAATTCTCATTAAAAGTGTTACCATGCAGAGAAATTATAAACTGCATCACTATACGATTGACAAAATACAATTCGCAACTCTAGGAAATTTTTGTTCGATACTGTAAGATACACGTAAAGTCAAAACAGATATTCAAACCGTTAAAACGGATAATGAAGTCTCTTGTTCAGTGAACATGTTTACTTAAAATTGCTAACAAAGCGACGTGTACCATGCTAGGTAAAAAAATGTCCTTTTCGATGAAATACGAAACTGCACAGCTCTATTACAAGGACGAATCGTCCATGATTTATTCTAAAGAGATCAAAGGAAGAAATTTTCTAATTGGACGAATAACATAGAATACAAGACGGGGCACTCAATATTTTAATTAGAAATATTAAGAAAAGGTAAATAGTTCAGGAAATTGACATGCAAGAAAACACCTTTTTTTAAGTCGTACTATTTTTGACACCATTTGAAAGCGTGAGATACATAAAATTCTGAAAAGGACATATCTAAACATACTTGAAGAAAACTTAATTATTTCTTCTAACTCTGGCAATTGAATGCGAGTTGGAGAATATACCTGTGCTATATTTAAACAGGCTTTTTGCGTTTGACGAAAAAGTCTAAGTCAACAAGGTGCTGATAAAACGTTTTGACGTCTCCCAAACTTCCCTGCGGTAAGGAGATAAATTGCGCTTTTATCTCAACCTGATCAGATTTCATTCAAGCGTCAACAGCAAACTAAAGAAAAAGTGAAAACTTAGCGCGATGTTTTCCATTCCATTTACACTTTTTATATTAAACTTCCATGGAATAAATGCCTCATTTGACAAGCATCGAGTCTATAAGCCAGGAAATGTAACACTGGGAGGGCTTTTCGATGTTCATTTTAACGGACCAGACGATAGCTGCGGTGAGTTATTTACCATGGGCCTCGGACATGTTGAAGCCATGTTGTTTGCCATCGAACGCATAAACAATGATTCAAGTCTTTTACCAAACATCACTATCGGTTACGATATTCGTGATTATTGCGAGAATGCTGGGGTGGCGATGGCAATGGCTTACGACTTGGTCAAGAGCACAGATCCATTTTGCCAGGCAGGGAAGAAACACAGTTCTTCACACTCAGTGGTGGCACTTATCGGTCCGTACGACTCGGCAAGCGGTGTTCTTGTTGGCAGCCTTCTCCAAGTTCACGACATTGCTGCCATAAGTCCAACAGCCACAAGCGACGAGCTGAGCTCCAGAATGTACCAGCATTTCTTTCGGACAGTTCCATGCGATACGTGGCAGGCAAAAGCAATGGCGGACATTATCGAGCATTTCAACTGGACCTACGTCGCTGCAGTGGCGCTGGACGATTCGTACGGACGCCACGGTGTATGGACAGTCGAAAAGGAGGCATACAAGCGAAGAACATTCTGCATCGCTTTCTCCGAGTTTATTCCGCGGCACGGTTACGCGGAAAAGCTACGCCAAATTGTTTTCAAGCTCAAACAACAACGAAACATTGGAGTGGTAGTCGTGTGGCTATCTGGTGGCCACGGACGCGCTTTCCTCCAAGAAACAAACAGACAAGACGTGAACGACCGAACATGGATATTCAGCGATGCCATAACTGCCGAGGAAGCAGTGCATCTTGACCCACGTTTCGCGGGACTCGGCGGCTCGCTCGGGATCCAGCTTCGGGACTATTACGATCAACCTTTTGACAATCACTTGAAACAGATGACACGAAAGAAAACTTTGAAGCGTAATTCGTCATGGTGGGATGAATTCTGGGCACAGCAATGCAACCTGTCGCTTCCAGAATGCCAAGAGAGCGTTGCCTCGTATCAGTCGATCAAGAAAATCAGAAGCTCGTTCGTTCCCTATGTCCTAGACGCCGTATACGCAGCTGCCCATGCCATTGATAACATCTACAAATGTGTCGAGCCCTACGGTCTGCTTCCTGAAGGGAAGTGCCCAGATGTCTTACCCACAATTGCTGCAAGACACCTTCGACTCTACCTACAGAATATCAGTTTTGACGGCGTCACAGGTAGAGTGAAATTCGACGAGTTTGGAGATCCAGAGATGGCATCATACGACATCATCAACTTTCAAAGGAGTCATTCGGGAAAGCGGTATGCTACAAGAGGAGAGGATATCTAGTTAATATCCCCAATTAAGTCTTATCCTAAGGGGAGGGATGGGGCTTTCTCTCCGAACTTTAGGTAGGGATATGCTGCTCAGAGCTGGAAATCATTAACATGCATACATACATACATATTTATTGAACACATCCCCGTTTGAGGCTTTTCAGTGATCAATTCATTAAAAAAAATATATGTACAATACTAAAACCTAACCGAGTGAAATAAATTATACAAACTACATGGTCTACGTGAAACCAAACTTTTCATACCCTCTTTTAGACCTCCTGGCCTGCATTCACGAATCCTTCCTAAGTTAGTATTTAACCTAAGTATTGTAAGATTATAAAATCTTTGTATTGGTTTTCTTAAGCTGGACATAGAAATAGAATTAGTACGGGTAATTGTACGAAATGTTTTCGGAGCCAAGCTCCTTCATTAGCGCACGATGTAAAACCCTATTATTAAGGAAAATATTCAGGATTCACCCAACTTAGGAGGGCTTGCCTTCGGACCCCTAACCCGTAAATCTCCCCCATTATCAGGCCAAACTGGTTAGAATATATACTCTAATTCAGCTAGACCAAAAATATAATTCATGTTTCAGTCCGTACTTCAGCCTTAGCCCCCAAATTTTCCCCCTTTAAAAACGTGGGGAGAAAGGCCCAATGTACACCCCGGGGCTTCTTGTGTTTGGCTCTGTTTACTTTTTGTCACATATTTCTTTACTTCTATTTCTTCTTCAGTTATTCTGATCCTCTTTTTCACGCTCTTATGAAAAAGGCAAGATTTACTTACGATGGGAAAACCGCCTTAACGTTCTTGAATAACGCCCTGGCCCCAGTTGTTCAAAAGTTGGATAGCACTATCCACCGGACAAATCACTATCCAGTGGACTGGGACCTGTTGTTTGTTACGTATGTTTCAGTTTCTTAACGTTTGTTTTAACCGCAATTTCCTTCACATCAAATAGGTACAAAAAGGTCTTGGTTGGTTCTTGGACGAAAAATGCAAGTCCCCAACTGGTACTAGAATCTAACGTGATTTGGAATGTCAACATAGATAACTTAAGCACGCCACGGTCCGTCTGTGCAATGGAATGCCCTCCAGGCACAAGACAGTCGCCAACAATACCGTGCTGCTGGGAATGCATAAAATGTCCGCAAGGCACAATAAGCACACGGCACGGGTCTACTAACTGTATGTCATGCTCGCAGCGACAGCGATCGAACGATAAGCGAACACGCTGCACAGACCTTCCAATCAAACGCATGCTAGTGAGTAGCGTTAGCGGTGTAATTGTCACTGTTTTGACCAGTTTTGGTCTCCTCCTCTCACTGTTCACGTGGGGAATCTTCGCTGCTTATTTTAACACGCCTATTGCAAAGGCCTCCAATCGTGAAATGACCTTGATTCTTTTAAGCGGAGTGACATCTTTATTCGTCATGTCTCTGGTGCATCTGCTGGAGCCCACAGACGCCATATGCCGGTTCAGTCACTGCGGTCGCTTGACAGTTTGGGTACTGTGTGTTTCTGTCCTTCTGGTAAAAACCATGCAAATCGTGAGCGCGTTTCAAGAAGACATCATTCTCCCGAAAGTCAAGCCTCTCCTAGCCAAACCAAGCACACAGCGAGCTATTCTCGCCTCTTTGGCAGCTTTTCAAATGAGCTTGACAATCGCTTGGCTTAACCTGGGCCCACCTTACAAAGAAACCACAATCGCCCATTTGCAGTACGTTTCTGTCATTTGCAAGGCACACAGTTCGAGCACAGGAAAAAACATTTTACTAGCCAACATTACATACGGCTTTCTGCTCTCCCTTATGTGTACGTACTACGCCTTTAGGGTCAGGAATGTACCAGAAAACTTCAACGAAGCCAAACGTATCGGATTCTCCATGTATATCCTGCTTCTGTCCGTACTGGCTTACTATCCAGTTGCTTTTGCCACTGGTGGATGGCACGTAACCGTGCTGGAATGTGCCTCAAACATCACAAGTGCCTTGGGGTTCCTGCTCTGCATGTTTGCACCTAGAATCTACATAATTCTGTTTAAGCCAGGACAGAACACAATGCTGGCCTCCCGAGCGCAGGTTTCCAATTATTCCTTTCAAACTATGACCACCTCTCCCAATACCGATAGGAAATAGCTGACATTTGCTACGGCGTCGTGATAGGCAGTGTGAACGCTGTGTACAGATATACATCTTTGTGTTTTTGCTACGCTGCCTCTATGTAAGTTGCAGCTTACTCGTACCGTGTTAGAGCGATTTTCAATTGATTGTCGAAAGTTATCCGCATTTTGCTTTGGTTTTGCTTTACTTAGCTTTGTGATTGGTTAAAAAATCTCGCGCCACTTTCTTGACCAATCAGAAGTAAAACTCAAACCAATCGTGACTTGCTCGCACGCGTTTTCCCGCACTTGGCGCCGGTTACATGTATCTGCTTCGAGTTCTGATTGGTTCATTTTGTGTTTTGTGCCTGTTGTGATTGGCTGGTGTAATTACTTTGGTTTTGGTTTTACGACACTCAAGCGCTCTATAACAAACAATGAGGCTGTATATGGCACTCCGGACAAAGAAGTTAGGTAACAGGTATTAAAAAGTACCGGTACTTACGTTGCAGTTAATAAAACCATGATCGTAAGACATATACATGGAATGCTAATTGTGTTTCGACCGATCAAACTCGAGCTCCCACCGTTCCACGACTGATGAAAGCCATTTCATTACTCCCACGTTTCTTGCTGTTACAAGATCTCGCATGTCAGTGGTTACAATCAACATCCCAGAAGTACATTCGGCATTCACAGTTTTTAAATGAACTGTACTGCAAAGTTTATTTAATTGAGTTATTTTTGGAAGATATTCGAAGTTAAGAAGAAATGAAGAAGAAGCGAAGAAGTAAAACACAAACACGCGCGAAAATCATCCGCTTCAAGAAATCTCAACGTTTGCTACTCCTGCTTTGCGTCTCATTAGTTCCCGCTTGATAGAAAGTTTCGTGCGCGATTTTTCGTGTCGAAAAATTCGCGCTCGTCCTCTTTTTAATAAGTCACTAAAGACAGACTTAGGTTAAGGTTTTGACATACGACGCAACACTGTGTGCCACCTCAAATCAGCAATTGTGTTTACCCCTGGAATTGCTGCACTCAGCATAACATTAAAACTATTCCGACGTACAATGAGGAGAAAACAAACGCTACATGTACAACGTTGCCAATGTCACACGAAACGTTGCATTATGTGCCTAGACCTTCAAGATCGATAAAAATACTCTAGCCACAATTTTCTCACCTTCTACTTAAAGGAAAAAGCATCAGTGCAAGAAAAGACCCAACCATGCCAGCATATGCAGACTGCAGAGGGTCCCCTCCTGCAACTTTTCCCAGTTTATAACCCACATCAGGAGAGTAGAATGCCAACACACCAGCCACGTGAGTTGCCATGACAACAGGAACGATGCTTCCAATGTTAGGTGGATAACGTAAAAATGCCACCTGCAAGGATGAAACATTTGTTCTTCACTATGATTCACATTAAAAAGTGATGTTAACACGCAGTATCGTGGCATTTAGTGTAAAACTTTCGACTGCACAGTCGTTACATGTTTCAGGGTCCCAAATGGGCGTCTCTGGAGCCAGGAAGCCCCGGCAATTTTGTCGTAAAGCCTGGAGCCTGAAGCCTTTCTTGGCTTGAAGCCGGAACAAAAATGCTGATTCTGGCTAAATGGAGCCCTGGGCCCTGTTGCACAAAGCAACTTAAGATTAAGTGCGAATTTTATGCAATTATTCCCTTTGTTTTGGGGGATTTTCTCGCACGGTATCACGGAGAACTGGACCGAAGACGGATTAGTGAGTATAGGAAACGCTAAGAGAGCACAAGGAAATCCTTTGGAACACAGGGAACGGTTGCAACTTAATCTTAAATTACTTTATGCAACCGGGCCCTAGAGTGAGGCAATGGAGGCCTGGATGGCTAAATCTCTTTGGGATCCTGACATTTGACTGCTGCAAAATGACTATGAGACAAAATCAACTAAAATGAACATCCAGACACAACAAACACATTACATGAAGCAGCATTTTTCTTGGTTAAGAAAACGACTGAGCCTCATCATGTTACTGCATGAACAACAGATATGCCGGTGTCCCAGCAGATTTGGACCCCCCCAAATTTGGACCCCCCGGTCCAAATTCGCTAGCGGATTTGGACCCCCCGGTCCAAATCCGCTAGCGAATATGGACCCCCGGGGGACCCAATCCGCTAGCGGATTTGGACCCCCTAAGTACCGAAATAATTTCACTTTTCAATCTTGGCGAAGAAACGTTTCGTTTGGGTTTCAAAATACTGCAAACCTATTCGTAATAGAGGTAGAGTCAGACTTTAGATCAAGTAAATTGACCGTTCATTTTAGGCACATAGCCAGACCTCTAAACGTTGCAGTTAAAGCACGCGTTGCGGTATTTCTTACAGAAGATACGATTTTAAAATCTTGTTTTCTTTCATACGCGTTGTTATTATTTTTCCAGGATACTGAATTTAACATAGTCTGAATGGGCGGTTTAACGAAGGAGGTTTTAAAGTAACACCTCTAGTTTGAACGGGCGGTTTAACAAAAGAGGTTTTAAAGTAACACCTCTTGGTTGAGAATCGCATTGTGCGCCCTGCAAAAAAAGTTTGCTTGATTACACAACTTCACAGGATGTTTTTTTCAGAACCTTTTCCAATCATGATGTTTTGAATTTGTATAAGTTATGAGGACACCAAGAAAAACATCAAGACTTTGCTGCAACAAAGCCACAAAACTTCTAAAAGTGTCTGAAACACGCGCTGCGGTATTTCTTACAGACGGTGCGATTTTAAAATCTTATTTTTTTTTCTTTTACTCCCGTTGTTAATATTTATTCTAAAAAATTAATTTGAGGTGAGAAAAAGGTGAGAAGAAAAGCTAATTTTTAAAGTACGCTTGCTACTCCGTCCCTCCAATTACCGCGGCAAGCTGATGTCAAATACTATTGTTTTTCTTAGCACGGCTTTATAAATTCGCTTAAAGTCAGTTATGGTAGAAAATATTGTAAGATATCTTCAAGAAAGTTTAGTTTTTAAAATTTATCGATGCAAACTAGCGTTGTAGGTTCTCTTTTACCCTAAGTATTAAAGATTATTTGAAAAGAAAAACTGCTTCAATATTTTTATTTTGCCTCTTTAACAGCTCCAAAAAACAATTTTACCAATTTTACTCAATAGAACGCTTGTTTTCAGGGGGGTCCAAATCCACGAGAGGGGGTCCATATCCGCTGTGACACCGGTATTATTTTGTTGTCCTAAATCATGGTCACTACGTAGTTAAAGTGCACCTACCCCAAAATTATTTATTATTATTAAAATATTTTTTCTGCCAATATTAAACTTTGCACCTATAATTTTCAAAAACCATTAAGCCATTATTTGCAGTTTTGACTTTTTTATGGGCTTCAAAACTTACGCAAAACTAAGCACTATTTGTTGCATGGCCGAGTCAGAAAGGGCATGGGTCTATTCCCCATGTGACATCACAAACTGCTTTTCATGCAAGTTTACATAGAGTCAAGGAGATACAAATCAGTTTGTGATGTCACATGGGGAATAGACCCATGCCCCTCACTAGCTTGGTCGTGTAACAGATAATGGCTAGATTTCGTAACTTTTACAGCCTATAAAAAGTCAAGACTGAGGGGGATTTTGTAAAAAAAAAAAGGCACAATGCATTTCGAACAGGTGCAAAGATTTATTTTAGGGAAAAAATATTTTGGGGTTAGGTGCACTTCAAGTCTGGCTTGCACAGCAAGGCAATTATCTCCACGTAAAACTGAACGAAACAAACCTTGTCCTCTAAATCAAGGCTCTGTGTTTCACTGGGTTCATTTCCTTCTTCACTGCTCTCCTCTTCAGCCTCTTTTTTCTCAGTCTCTTCTCCTGTAGCCCCGCCCACCTGTGAGGTCTTGACCTTTGCCTCATGTTCTGGCCCAGACCCTGCTAATGTCCACAACACTATGGCCATGATAACAGGGCCTAACATGAGGCAACCAAATGGAGGCATGTACAGACCGATAGACACATATCTGTGAGACTCGGGAAGGAGGTAGAAGAAAAAAGATTGATGGAACTGCTCCAGGAGGTTGTTCAAGCTGCGGAAAATACCTTCAATAACCCTGTGTGGGGAAAAAATGCGACAAAATGCAGAACTGTTACAATAATAACTCATGTAGATAATTAAAAATTAAACAAAGCTGAGTTTCTGTTAGTGACATTGCCAAAATCAAGTGACTCACTTAGGGGCCACCTACTTGTCCACAGCCATGTTCACAGTCAAACCTCTCAGTACACAGTGGCCATCCACCAAAAATGACCACTTTTCTTTATCCAAAGGGTGGTCACTTATCAAAGATTTAAATGTAGATTACTTTTAAACATTACCTAAGAGGGTATCCTACCAAAATATCAAAATTTAGCTCCCTAATTTTCTTGTGATAATTTTTGCTACATATCACCAAATATGAAATCCAACTGGATAAAAAGACTCTAAACTAAAAGAGAAAAAAAGTAGTTTGGAAGTATATTGCAGTTTAGGAAACTTAATTTTGGGACGGGATGCCTAGAAATCAAAATTGTGACTCTGATGTTCGGGAACTTTAAGGGCCGGTTATTTAAACAATGTTTACACCAAGTTAAACAATACTGTGGTCTAAACCAATTTTGAACTTGCCAAATCCAATGTTTAAATGTTGTTTACTGTAAACAGTGTCAAAAAGACACTTAAAAAGACTCTTTAAAATTACCCTTTAAGAAAGAGAATTGAACATCCAGTCATTATCTTAAACCACAGTCTAAATTAGACCTTGTTTAAATAACCAGCCGTAAGGTTTTAAGCTGTTCTTTTGTCTCTCAAGTTTACATTTTTCCTTCTTTTCATCACTTTTGCAAACACCTCGAAAATAGACTTATTTTTTCTCATATTTCAAGATAATAAAGCAAGCTCACAGCAAATATCCTGGTTATAATAATAAAAATACAGCCAGGAAACATCACATATTTTCATAATAATTAAATGAAAACACAATATATCAGCAAGGATACTGTCACTTTAAAAGATAGACTGCTAGCAGTCCCTTTCTGGATAGACAAGAGGGCGAACAAAAGCCAATCGCTCCAGGTTTCGGCTTTTTTCCTCTGCTATTTCCCGGCCCTCGATCACTAGGCTATTTTGCATGCCCACTCAACTATCCAGAAAGGGACTACTAGGACAGTATTTAAAAGAATCCGAACCCAGCAGCACATACTTTCCCGTTGCCAGAAATCCATGCCCATAATCTGATGATGTCCCTCCTCCACCTCTCATTGTAACAGCTTCAATGCGATATCTGTGGAATAAGCCATGGTTGCCAGAAGGCCTCCCAGAGGCTTGGTAAAACATCATCATCACCATGGTGACAAGGGACTGGACTGAGTCTCCCCAAGCTCCTAAGTGTTCATGATATCCCTGACAACATACAGTGTTTAATTTAAATTGCAATAAAACCACTACTTATGTACTAATGATTTACTCATTGCTTTTTAAGAGAGCACATTGGTATTACACCTAGTAAATGTGATGAGACAAGCATCTTCAGCAGGGCTGCAAATAATTTTTCTTTCTTGAAAGGACATACATGTACGTCCAACCAAGTGTCCATTTTGGTTGGACAAAACAGAAATGTGGTCGGACGTTTTTTTTTTTTATTATTATTATTTTCAAATGGAAGTCTATTATTGTTTGGTAAAAAAATTTGTCCAGACATAATGTCCGACCAAAGTTAAGATTCCGTCGGACATGGGCCAATTTTAGTCAGACATTGTCTGATGACCGACAGTTATTTGCAGCTCTGCTTCAGTGTTCACGTCACAGACACATTCGAGAACCAAATCCCCTACACATCTATCCACATCTTACTGATAAGGACAAAAACATGACAGCTGTACAAATACCGATTTAACACAGAAGGAAAACCCAATAAAGTGCTCCCATGTTATGCACTAAGTGCTTGGCAAAATATGCTCTGTTCTGTCTGGTGTGGATTCAAAATCGTTTACCTCCGTATGTAGGGCTACAGGAATACGGTGCATGCGACACAACCTGAACACCGTGTTGACAAGATCAAGATTAGGCAACTGTCCATTGATGCCTTCAATAGCAATGTGGAAGGAGTTGACTTTCTCATCAGCAAACTCCAAGTTCACTGCAGCTTGAATAGAACCAGAGTGCCCCTCCAAAGGAGCTGAAGAGATGTCTGTGGAAGATAAAAAAATATATTCAGATCAAGAAAAACTTTTTCTCAACAAAGAGCTGTAAGAGTGCCCTTCAAAATAGAAATTTGGTAAATTATCTAGATTTCCACTAAAACAAAAAGCAAAAGAAAGACAGGAATTAGAGCACTTCTCAATAGCTGATGGTTTTTAACTAATGGTCACACTTTAACTGAGGATTTTATTTGACTACTGGGCCTTCCGTTTCCGTGCTCACAAGAATTAGGGAGTCCATGATACGCATCCAGCCAGGCTTGCATTCCAAGCTCATCTTTATCTGTTACAAGAAATATGATATCCTTTGACCAGTAACTTTTCCCTGCAAAAAATGTATATTGATGCTAAGGTGAAGCATATGACAAAAATTTAAATTCCTAAAATAAAGTTAAAATACCACTTCAAAGAGAGAAAGTGGAGGTTAGGCAAAAAGCATTTTAAATTTATTTTCACTGGCTAAACAAAAGTTGTGTTTTAAGGCGAATCTGTTGAAATCTTTTTCAGGCACAATACAGTCAGATCCTGCAGGTTAAATTTCCTGTTCTGGGGGTGGGGGTGGGGGCGGGGCTGACTGTGTCCACAAGGACTTTATGACCTTTCTTACACTTCATCTAGCAACAGCTTGGCATGAAGATGCTGTTCTCAGAATTTGATGTTTCCTTGGTGTCCTGTGTCCTAAGTCCTAGCCATACTTTGACCTGCATGTTTTCAACATTTTAATTTTTTCCTTTTACTTAAACATTTTTATGTCACTTCAACATTTTCCCATTAATCTTGGGTCCCTTTGAGTCAAATTTGATGTTTTTCTAAAGTACTGGAGAAATCAAGAGATGCAAGATAGGTGATCCAAGATGGCAGCTTTTCCAGAATCATAGTTCATGCAATTCTCACAGCATGTGACACTGGCCTTCGTCTAGCTTCACAGACTCAAAGAAAACTTTCTCAGATGAAGTACAGACCCAGTAAGTTTTATTGACATACTCTTAATGCACTTAAAGTTGGAAGGGGCAGGGTGAATCAGTCCCCAACCCTAGTCTTCAGGGACCAAAAACAGCCCAGTCTGAATAGGGTTCAGCTAAGTAAGGATCACTGACATGAATGGTTGATGAGAAAAATTGAGTAGTAAAGAAGACAGACCAAAATCAAATGTGACCAATCCAGGCCTGAACTTACTTCGACAGTGATCAGCAAATGCCAGCATCAATGCCAAAGCTCCTTTATTATTCCCTTGATTATAAGGAACACTGATCACAACAGCCTCTGTCCCTGCTATTCTGGGAGCTCTAAGGATCCCATAAACATTCATTCCAGTCAATGTACGAGGCTCAGAGACACCAGGGAATGGCACATGAACCGTGAAGTTCTGGTGATAAGTGTGCAGGCCAATGTTCTCCATTGCATTCATGATCAGTTGTGATGATGTGTGGCTGAAAAAATATTAACAGTCATTGATGGTGACTGTCTTTACGACAACTTTCAGGAGTAAAAGCAATCAAAAAAGTCAAGTATGGTTGTTTATTCTCAATCCAGATTGAATTTTTTAGCTTTCTGATTGGTTCACTGCTACCCTGTTGCAGGCATTCAGATATTGGCGGGAGAGAAAAAGAACTTCGGCAAAGAAAAAATCAGAAATGAATATTTTTCACTTGGGAGCCTTTATCTGAATGCCTGGGACATACTAGTTCACTACACACAATTTATCAGCAAATAACTCTACTCTTTGCCTTAAAAGGAAATTGGACACCATGACAAGTACTTCAATGTTCAAAGTTTCTGCCATGAAGCAAAAATTTTGTACAAAAATATTGGGCAAAGTACAGCAACAATAACTGATAACTTAAGAAAACAATATTATTCCACTTGTGCTTATTGGGTATGAAAAAATTAACCAACTCAGCGCTACACATTTTATTGGCTATTTATCATTCGATATACAATAAAATTTATTGTATATCGAATGATTTAATGTTCATGGAACAATAGCATTAAACTACAAACAATCCAAGCCCCTATCCCCCAACTCCAATATAACATACCAATATTTATTTTGGACCCTGGTAGGTAGGTAAAAAAACAAACCTCATGTCTCCTTCAGGTACTGTGGAGATTTTTCCAAATAATTCTGAAGCAAGTCTGTGATTCTTGAATTCTGCTTCAACCAGTCCTGGTAGCAAGGCATTTTCAGAAAAATAAACTCTGCCATTGAAAGCTCGATCAGACAAGGCACACAGCCAGACAACACCAACGATATAGCCGAGTATACTGTAAAATCAAATAACAAAAAAATTTCAGGGAAACAATAATTCAGTTGTGTTTCAATATTATACAGACCAAAACATTAGCGGTGTATTAAAACAATGGTCAACGTTTCATATTTTGCTCGTGTACACTTACATGGTGTATAATATGGTTACATAAATTACAAGAAACTGTTCAAAAGTTAATGCAGCACCATCAACCAGTATTTAAAACCACAAGCAAAATGACTTTCTTGTAGCCTGCGAAAACAGCTGACGTCTCGTGAGGTCCCCACTTGAGCCCTCACAAAAAAACGTCTGAGTAACGAGCGCAGAAATTTCATACTGATGACGTGTCACTACCCAGATCTAGGTAGTGCTTCTGATTGGTTGAAACGTGAGGGAATTTTGTTCCAACGGGTAGTGACGCGTCATCAGTATGGAATTTCTGCGTTCGTTACTCAGACCTTGTTCTGCGAGGGCTCAAGTGGGAACCTCGCAAGACGTCGGCTGTTTTCTCAGGCTCTCTCTTGTTGCTCAAGGCATAACACATCTCTCAATTTGCATCCTGTGGGAAAGTCAACCATGCGACTTTCATTTGAGCAGTACTGGGTGTATTTGACTGACACATGTGCATGTGATGTTGCCTGATCAGAATGAGTGATCTCCAATAAGCTGGAAGAAGTCGGTTTTCTTCAAGAGGCTTAAGCTCTACTTTAGAAGCTCTACTAGCTAACTAAAGAATCAATGGCACATTTTATAATTACCTTACCTGCCACACAAGCAGTAGCTTTTATAAGAGTCATGTTACTCTCCTCTGGGAAGGAGGTTAAGACGGATTCCGCTCAACGTTCGAGCAATAAGTGCAAAAAATATTTACCAAAAAACTACTCATAGCACGGTAACATTTTAAATGTTATTTGAAACATCTCACTCTAGTTCACTTGCCCAAGTGACCCCGCGATGAAATTCTCAAGCATTCTCAAGAAAATTAATTTCAAATCTCGTAAAAGTATGCTAAAAACGGGCGTCATTTTGTTTTGAACTGACATGAAACGTCTTTTTAATTGAAATATGGATAACTTCAAATCCAATTTTCTCTCGCGGGGTCAGCTTGGGAGCAAAAGTAACGATAAGTTCTTCTTATCTGTTCTCAAAATGTGACAGTGCTGCAAGTATTTTTTTGGTAACTTAATTTTTGCACTTACTTCTCGAACGTTGAGCGGAAGTCGTCTTAATACAACTCCACTGGAAACAATTTCATTAGGAGGCTAAACATTGTTGGTCAGAGAATGTTTGTTCAATACACTGCTACTTGACATGGCTTACATTTTGTCTCACAAGAATCCCTAGCTTTGAACTGGTGAATCTAACTAGAAGAAAATTTTAAACTTCATTTCCTCATACTCCACCGAGAATCTAGAATTTAAGATAGGGGATATAACAATTATTTGATTTATCTCGAGTTACATTGTAATTACCACAGCTTTGAGCAGTGAATCACTAGAATATCCACCACCTTCTTCCGTCCTTGGACATCTGACAACAGACCCATTTCTTTTCAGGTGAGACTAAGGCAACTCTTAGCATTAACCTTAAATAAAAGAATGCACAATTATGAACTCTAAAATTTCCATCTCTCAAAGCCAGTCCCATGATTTAAGTTAAGCTTATATTAGGAATGGAAAATGCTTTCTGTTTGCAGCTGTTTGCCAGCAAAATCGAAAGGTTGGTTTGGTAAATCTGGACAACACTGATTATTCCAGCAGTGCATGCCGTGAAATCACGAATTATCACTTTCATCATGTGAGCTCCAACAGCTCAAAATTCAGCTGCATTTGAAACAAAGTAAGCGCATAATTCTCACCTCCAATACTGTATCCTAAAGTTTTTCCGCCATCTTGAATCAAAGCTCCTTTCCAGGTTCCCGGTAAGAGCTATCGCGAGGTTACAAATTTACCACTAGACATGCGCATTGTTGAAGTTATGCAATATTGCCGCATTGCACTCTGGGTAAAAACCACGTCCATTTCCAAGATGGCGTACAGGTTCAGCCGGCTTCGGGAAATTTCAAAGCGATTACAAGATGTTTTTAAGGTAAAAATGGATATTTTACGTGTCTGGTGTTGTTTTCTCCACGTAGAGTTATTTACAGGAAAGTCTGACTGAAAATAAGTTACTGGTTGTAGCATCGAATATCATCGAAACATGCTAAAATTTATAACGTTAAATCTTTGTAATTAAGATTAAGACGCAGTCAAGCTTAGGTTGTCTTTAAAGAAGTTGGGATCACACCGCTACATATGCATGTGAATGTGAGATAATCATGGCAAACTTTGTAGAGTTTCTCGTAGTTTGATTTTTTGTGTTATAAACTACACTAGCTTGTGTTCAACTCAATATAAGTTCTTTATACATTTATATTGCGCAGTGTTTGAGCAAAGTCATCGGATTCATTAAACTTAAAGGCACTACAGTTGATTCATGTTAGCAGTATTTTTCCAGAATTAAAAATGCTGCCAACAATGCCAGTATATTTTTATTACCAATTCTGGTGCAAAGCTCACATTCAGATTTGCCTTTGCACAGCTGTACATGGGCTGAAGGCCCGGGTAACAAATAAATGTTATGGGTTGCCAAAAGTAGCTTTAAGACTACGTTTTTAAAGTAATTTGAAAAGGAAACAGCCCACACCCTGGACATGTTTCTTTCTCTCAAGTAAGTTTTTTTGGGAGGAAGGTTGGGTGTAATACAGTGCAAGTGTCCCAAACCTTCCCTTATTACCTAGTCTGGTTTTCAAGAGTGTGAAGTACTTTAGAGGATTGTTACTCTTTCTGGAGCTGCTACATGTCCAACAAAGGTTATGCCCTAGCAGGCTTTAATTTGTGTTATGGTTCACTGTTACCCACTGAACCCACCATGTGGTGCACAACACCACATGGTGTATTAAGGAATAGATAACAGTGTAAGATCTTGCCATATCTAGAACACACTGCCATAGTAGTTATGCCACAAAAACATTGCCTTAAGTACATTTAAGAGGAGTTTATTAAATTATTATTTAAATGCTCTTGACGTTATAATATATATGACCAGAAAGACCCCCATACTTGGGAGTCCATCTGCCTTAAATGTAACAGTGCCCACGAGCTAGCACACTTTTCATCTTGCTGCTTCTAAATAGTACTTAGTTTTTACTTAGCTTTTTTAGGTGTGAGGGGACCACTGTAACAGGCCTTTGCTATATTGGCTCCGCTGCCATTATTTGCTCTCTTTCATTCTTATTTAATTGTCTATTTTTTATCCTGTTGGCTTGTTGTACATGGCAAAGCTAAAGAAATAAATAAACACAAGACTTGCATGTAACACAAGGGAGGGAGGGTTCAGATTCTATTTTGTGAGAGAGTATGATTTATATGCTTTTCTTCTTGAAATTGTTTGATATGTAGATGCAATCCAGACTAGCAACAACTACAGCTGAGGAAGGAGCAAAGAGCAACCGAACAGTAAGTTCAATTCACTGTACAGGCAGTGTAATCATTTCCCACCTCAATGATTACTGGATCACAACAGAAGTGCAAGTGACCCCTCTCTATACATGTATGCTTTAGTTTACTTTTTGTAAATGATAATCACTTTCATTAAATTCACTCATCACATAACAGTATTGTATGATAGGCTATAGCAGTTGAAAATTACAACTATAATACTAGTAAGTTAATACATTGCTTTTGTTATGGTATTTTGTGATATATTGAATGCAATTTACTTAAGCCTGATTTTGTTTGTAAAATATCTATATGTATACTTTTATTTGGTATCAGCTAAGTTGCTGTGAGGTAAATTGGCCATGGTAAAGAAGTTGAAAAGATATGAGGGTCAGCTCGTTATCAGAACAAGTCAAAAGATTGTGGGTTGTGTGTAGAATCCTAAACTATTGGAGGGGACATGATAAATGTTGTAAAACAGAAACTTGAAATACCAGTAGATTAGCTTATTTGTAAACCTTTGTTGATTCCCTGGGGATTGAGAGAGACAATCTACAAAAAAATTAAGCATTCCTATTGCTTTTAATTTCTTGTTGCCATTATGCAAAGAAAGGCTCAAACTCTGATGTGCGGGTGGGATGATTTGTGTGATTAACCCTTTAAGCCCTGATATTAAAATGCATATCCTCCTTACTGTTCTCCATACATTTCTTAGGAAACTGGTAAGGAGAATTTGTCTAAATATCAACACATCTTATCCTTGGTGATCACTTTCTTTATTCTCATCACTTGAATTTTTTTACAAGTAGCGATTATGTAAAGAGAAAATTCATTTTCATCACTGTTAGGGCTTAAAGGGTTAAAATGCCAAGCAGCTAGGCTTGGATAAATTCTGCCAGCAGAATTTCAAGCAGAATAAGTGATTTTTGAGGCGAGCATTCTTCTGGCAGAATAAGGCATTTTCGACACTAATAGTGACACTAATAATATGCATAACAGTTGTAAGAAAAAATGAAAACTAAATAAATACAAAAATAATTACACAGTCTTAACGCATTTGTTTGATCTTCTTTTTTGTAAGATGCTAATAAAAAATTCACTGTTTCGTCTAATATTAGTGATATAAAGTGAGATGAATTACAATTTTGCTCTGCATAATGGGAATCTATCTAGTATTTAGGGGTAAGACCCAGGCTCTCTTCCATATTTGTGAAAACACATAAGGCCTGAAGGGCTGAAAATTTTTTGGGTACCGAGCAGAATTCAAGCAGAATAAGGGTGTCCAAGCAGAATTTCAAGCAGAATAAGCGATTTTTACGAGCACTGCCGCCAGGCAGAATAAGCCATTTTACAAGCAGAATTTATCCACGCCTACAAGCAGTTGGTTAAGTTGCAACTTTGAGGTGTCTTGGAAAAGGCTGACATGGGACAGTCTGAAAGCAATGTTTTGTTAGCATCTTACATGTAGCTCAACAATGTTCTTTTCCTGCACATAGTAGTGATGTTTTATCTTGTTGGCGAGTAACCTCTTTATCTCATTGAATAAATTATGTACCACACACAAAAAATTAAATATTATTGTTGAATTGATAATGCCTTTCCAGCTGTGGTTTGCACTTGGCACTCTTGCTGCTGGAGGACTTGCTACTGGTTATATACTTCAGCCAAATGTTCATGCCGTAGACCTTGAACTTCACCCTCCGCACTTTCCTTGGCTTCATAAAGGTCCATTTAGTGCACTGGATCATGCAGCGTAAGTAGCACCTTTGGTTTAATCCATCAAAAAATGATGGGTACTTTAACCTGCAGTCACATCTCAATTATCCACTCAGACTCAGTGGAACCACCAAAAATACTTCAGATTATCAGGATAATTGAGAAGGAAGAATATTTTCCTGCGAGAAGTTCAAACTAAATAAGTCATCAAACATGGTTTAGGTGACCAATCGTGTTGGTCATTTTTAAGGGCAACCTTAGATATAGACAGCTGAAATGGCTGCATGCATGACTTCACCTTCTCTGATAGTGTTCTCTATCAGTTGTTATTGCTCTCACTATTTCTGCTTAAAGTTGTCACATCCATCGCTGGTTAAGTGTTCATAAAAATGGGTCCACAGAGTTCAAAATGTTGGATAATCTAAGATTTCAGATAACCAAGGTTTGACATACTACATGTACGTGCAACAAATTTGAACTTTTGAAAAAAGGGAAAAGCAAAGAGTATGATGGTACTTCTCATCAGCTGTCATTTTAATTGTCACACTTAACGGTTTTGTACACAGACTGTTACTTAAAAAACACATTGTAAACTTAATGTTCTTGGAAGAAAAGAGTTAAATGGTACATGTATTTGCCAGGGTGTGGCAGTGAGTTGATTTGCCCAACAATTTTTATGAAAATCTTCAAGGAGTACTTTCTAGGTATGCAGTGGCAAATCATACTGTTATCATTCAGAGAGGGGTCACATTCACAATCTTTGTCTTCCAGCATTCGTCGAGGCTATGAAGTTTACAGACAGGTTTGCGCTGCTTGCCATTCAATGGACCAGTTAGCATTTCGCCATCTTGTGAACGTGGCTTACACAGAGGATGAAATGAAAGCCATTGCTGCAGAGGTAAAGAAAATATCAAGAAATCCTTTCTAACGTGAGCATAAAATATTCTTGTATGTCACGTGTATCATTGTTGTGGATACACATGGATACACACAGTGGAAATACAGTTACATTACTGTGTGAGACAACATTTGGCAAAGTTGTTCACACGATTTATGATAATTTCTATCACATCAAACCTACCTCATTCTGAGGTGATATACACGGCATTTACAAAATTAATAGTAATAATTAATTTTTAATTAGCATCCAAAGTTAGACTTAACTAACAGACTAAGAAGCACAAGCATAATTGAAGGGGTGAGTTTTTAAAGCTTTTTTTTAATTGGAAGTCTGATCCTAAGCATAGCTCTCTGACAAAGGGCTAACACTCGAAACGTCAGCTTTCAATCTCTTTACTGTGGCCAATCTACCTTATCAACTCAGTTGATAAATCAAAAATTTTGTGTTTCACATCCCCACCAACACAGCACCACAGTTTCTTTAGAAACTAACCCCCTTGTTTGTTTGTTGATCCTAAGCATAGTTTGACCAGTAGGCTGTTCCACAAAATAGGAGCAATTTTGGTGAAAACAAAACAACACAAAACAATGCAATACAACACTAAAACTGGAATCTAGTTAACTTTCATATGACACTGTCAACATTTTTGTGTTTGACAGGCTCAGGTTGAAGATGGTCCTGATGACGATGGGAACATGTTCACCAGACCAGGGAAGGTGAGACAGAAAGTATAATTTAATTTGATTTAATTTAATTTTTCTTCCCAGCCTCTAAACAGGGGAAAATTTACAATGTGGAAAATGCAGCAAAATGGACAGTATAGTAGGAAAGTAAAGCTAATGTTTGCTCCCATGGAGATGGTGATTCGTGGGGTTTTGTTTTGAGGGAGAAAGGATGAAAACTTGTGTTGTACAAGCACAAGTCAGTGTTGCTAAGGACTACAAGACAATCACTGAGAGTTCATGAGAGTTAGAGGCCAGGGAAGAGCAAGAGTTTTAACTACCACTGATTTCAATTAAAATTTTAACAGATTCAGAATTCTCTGAGAGCAAACAAGAGTTTCAGGCTTAATAAGACCACTTTCATTTGGCCTTGACCTAACAGGTTTGGCCTGCAACACTTACCAGGGTCCGAAATTGCGACCAGCTGGTCGCCAATGTGACTGAAAATTGAGTGTTGGCGACCAGAATTTCAAGGCTAGTCGCCAGGAGGTGACTAACTTTCAGCGCCTTGTTAATGTTTTGAACTGCCGCTCAAGGAATTAATTTCGTTTTAAATGGAAAAATTCGCGTTTGATTTCCAGCAGAAACGTACCCCTTGTCTTTTCGAAGTTTTTAATCTCCATAGAAAATAATTTAGATCAAAAACGAAGGTAAGATTCCTGTTAAATGACCTCCACAACAGTTGCAATCCACGCAATGTAATCGACATTTAGCGGCCGCCATATTGTCAGCAGTTTCATCTGACAACCATACAGTGGGCGCATCGCATAAACACAGGCTTTCCTTTCGCCATTGAATATTCAACGAAACGCTCTACAAATTTTCGATAACGCTTTACAGTCAGAAGAAGTGGCGTCATGTTCAGTCTTCCAACTAAGGGAGCTATCTATTTAACAAAAACTCCTTTTCAACTACAATGTAAGCTACATGATCATTTAATGCCTTTTTTTCATGGCAGTCTGACTCTTGCGATCGTTCATGAGTAAGATTATGTTTTGAGCGAAGAAATGTCTTTAAAGCTTCGTGTTTCGCTGTGAAGCAACAATTTTACGGACACTTTTTGGTGACCAGAATTTTCCATCTGGCGACTGAAAAAAAAATTTCAGTCGCCACTTGGCGCTCGCATAAAAAAGTTAATTTCGGACCCTGCTTACAGTGTGCTCATTTTAATTCTGTTAACTTCTCAGACTTAAAATCTGCTTGGATGTTATTAAAATCCCTGTAACTATGATTATTGATAATCCCATTAAAATATGCATTGTGGTTGACCAGCTTGCATCCCAAATATCTGCATTTTTCAGTTGTCAGACCATTTTCCCAAGCCATATCCTAATGAACAGGCTGCCAGAGCTGCTAATGTTGGTAGGTAATGTTTACAAGTACAACAATGTACATGTACTGTTATGATGAATGTATTTTATGGCATCATTTGTTTATCTGCTAAAGTACAATGGCATTAGTTTCAGTTCACTGACAGTACAACTGAAAGTTTCTGTTTTCAAGCATTATGGCATACGTGTAACTCTCTCCTGCAGAGATACACGACTGTAGAAATATGTGCTTTTCTTTGTCCATTCAAGAATTTGAAATCAATTTTCTGTTTCTGTCTCTGTTTACTGTTCCTGTTTGTGTGTGTGTGTGTTTGTTTCCTTGTTTGTTTTGTTTTTACTTTTTTTAATGGCTATTTAATTATTGATATATGTTTTTCAAATAGCCACTGTGTGTTCAACCATGGTTTCGGCACATTGAAGATCGTTTCTCATCACCTTTTATACTTTTCATTCCATTTTAGGTGCTTATCCACCAGACTTGAGTCTTATTACATCAGCCCGACATGGTGGAGAGGTAATAACATAATCCCTCTTTTGATTCTCATTCACGCTGCTATTTTAACTTCTAATACAGGGTTTTGAATGGTTTTTAGCAATGGAAAGATTTAATGTGAAAAAGGCATCTATAGCAATTTTGAGGCAAGAATTGAAGACAAAACACTCCAAAATTGCCTAGTCTTGTGTGGCTGTGGTCGCACTAGAGAGCTAAATCATGATTAAGGCCTGTTAATCACGCTTCAACGAACGGCTTTTTGAAATTGCAATTAAGCGAGCTACTAATGCGTTAAGCAAATATTTTATCATGGGCCATGCCCATATCAAAGCTGTCAACACAGGAGCACACCTTGAGATATTTTGGTCACGGTATGTCTAGGCTTGATGGACAGCTCTTTTACTTTTTTTTACTTTTTTTCTGCTAAGCTGTCCTCTCAACGATGGCTGTAGAAATCAAAATTATTCTTGCCGCCCTTTTGGCCTTTTTCCTGTTTCGAAAAGCAATTGTGAAAGCTCGTTGTCAATGCCTCAAAAGACTACGAATGCTCTTGATGAGCAGGCAATGCAGGTTTCATTCTGTTTTAGCCTCTCTCGTCTAAAATTCAGCAGCAGCAAAACGAACAAAACGAGTAATGCAGCGGTCTGTCAGACATATTTTTCCGTGCTTTATGTGGGTGGAAAAGTCTGACTGGACCACCAAACTATTACAAAATACCATACAAGCCTAAATGGTGTTTATGGTTTTGAAATGTGCTCGCACGCGATTGGCTCAGATATCGAGCTTTAGATAAAGCTCAAGATAAATCCTACTTTTAAGACCTTTTAGATGGAGATTTAGATCTTTGAAGTTTACCGCTTTTGGTATCAATTACATTGCCATATGTTGAGATCTCGAAATGTACATTTTTTGGGGTCGCACACGAAATTTAGTTAAATTGCGATTAAGCACTCCTTAATCGCAATTTAACTTATTAGTGCGACCACAGCCTGTGTAATGCAGGTCTTGTGTTTTAAGCACTGGTTTGTTTTCATTGGTTTTTGGGTAAATATTTCTGTTTTCATGAGAATTGTCAAAAAATCAACAATACTGTTGTAGCAATGGCCATGGTTTTTGTACTGGTGATTTCATTTTGCCGTGGTGAAATCTTTTGTAATGTAAGCCTTATGGTAAGCAATATAATAGTAATTGTTATTGTTATATGAACAAGGTTTTAGTCCACAAAATTGGCAATGCAAGCAGAAACTGGACCAGTTTGGAGTATTTTTATTAGTTTTTTAATTTTTTTCTATAAATCTCAGTCTTGGTCCTTTCAAATTAAACCCTTGGGGGAGCAGGGATGGCGCAGTGGTGAGAGTGCTCACCTCCCACCAATGTGACCTGGGTTCGACTCCCAGTCCTGGTGTCATATGTGGGTTGAGTTTGTTGTTGGTTCTCGTCCTTGCTCCAAGAGGTTTTTCTCTGGGTACTCCGGTTTTCCTCTCTCCTCAAAAACCAACACTTCCAAATTCCAATTAGATCTGGAGCACACGAACACGTCTTAACGAGCTACTGAGCTCCTAAATGTTTCGTGGGTAAACAAATTACTTTTTTTTTTCCACTATGAGTTTCTTAGGATGTCTTTCAGTAGACATAACCAGTAAAATTGTCCTCCTTTGAGTAGAAGGTAAAAATTAGTCAGTTACTGACTCAACAATAATTTGAATGTGTTTACTTATAATTAGGACTATGTGTTTTCCATCCTGACTGGCTACATTGACCCACCTGCTGGTGTGGAAGTTAAAGAAGACTTGTACTATAACCCCTACTTTCCTGGACAGAATATTGCCATGGCACCAGCACTGTATAATGAGATCATTGAGTATGAGGATGGTAAGACAGTCATCCAATAATAATGAATGCCACATCTTTGAGGAGAAAGAAAAAACAAATTGAACTTGATAAGTAAGAATCCCAACTGGCCAGAGGCAGACCAGTTGGCTATGTAGAAGCATGGCTGAGGAGTTCAACTCAGAACTACCGAGAAACACCTCCAGCTAGTGGCTGGAGCAGGATTAGAACCCAGGAGGACTCAGTTAAAATCCAGTGTTTGCCATCACAACCAGAACTCACACATGACACAAAAAGAAAGATCATCTTGTACTGTATTGTTGTTTTCTTTATTGCCTAAATGAAAGCTATTTAAATCTTCTTAATTTAATTTAGTTTCTTTCTCTTCTTCCTTGGCGGAGTGTTAGCTAGTTTTATTACAGTTATTTTTTGTTGTTTGTTATTTTTGTTATTATAGTTTCCACCCGCCTCAAATAGCCCAAGCTAATTTGCAGGTGGAACCACAAACTTGTAATGTGACCAGTTGTTGTTGTAATAAATAAACCTTCAAATTAATAGCCCTGTTTTGTTACACAACACAACAGCTGACACAGGACACAAAAGAAAGAGATTGAAAGATGATTTTCTGGGTTTAACCATAAAAATAGAAGTCAACACAATTGCTGTATTCAGTCTTCTCAATTTCATTAATTCAACAATGTTATTTTCTACAAAGAAATCAATAAGTGCACAGGTAAAAGAGCTTTGGAAAACCCTGTTGTTGGAAGCATAAATTTCGGTTTTGTTGCAACAACCTATGTGTTTCATCCGTGCTTTTAAGTGCCACCTTGTGCTTTCATCAGTTTTCTCATGTTTGGAAATCCTGATGGGAGATGCATTTGCTTTTGAAATATAAGTTAAAACATGTGATTTGTAATGTGCTATTTCTAGGAACACCTGCAACAGTCAGTCAAATGGCCAAAGATGTGTGCACGTTTCTTAAGTGGGCTGCAGGTAAGTCATGCTGTGTTTGTCCTCTTACATTAGAGGACAAAGGTGACCATTAGCAGTAACCCTGTTTTGATACACAACACGTCAGCTTCAGTTTTGGAATGTACTATATTCTAAAACTAGTGTTTTAAATGTCAACTTAAATTTGTTCTGAACACATTGGAGCACTGTGCTTAAGATAGTTTCAATTTCTAAATTGTATTTTGTGTTCACCCCTCAAATTGTTTTGCCAAATCAATGTTGCAGAAGTGGAATTGGGCATGGACACATGCCGTAGTTTATTGAATACACCTTGCATGAGCATCCAAGCTTTTATTTTTCATGTTTCATGTGCACGTTCGAATTCTGATGTTTGTTATCAATGTTGTGTCGCTACAGAGCCTGAACATGATGATCGTAAGAGAATGGGAATGAAGGTAAAGTACACTGAAAAGACTTTTTTGTGCCATTGTTTCTCGAGCTTCAGTTTATGGTGAATAGAACCAAACAAATTTCAATAGTCATTCATCATTAAGATTTAATGCGATTTCTTTTGATGTTTTCTTTTATTTTTGTTGTTTACTATTTTATTTATTTATTTATTTATTTGTTTGTTTATATATTTTTACCATTGACTAGTAACGTGGATACGGGTGCTTTCGTTGAGCAGTCATCGGCCAAAGGCCGGAGGGCGATCAATTAGCCAGAAGCCGGGCCGATCGACGATCGGTCTACGCAGGCAGTACGTGGTTGCACACATGCGAAATGCCTCTGTCACCCAGGATGTAGTTTCAGACCAGAGAAAAAAAATTGGCCTGTTTATACGATGTCAGTTTGACTCTGCTCTGAGTTAATAGATGGAGGGAAAAAATGCGATTTACTCGGATTAAACATAGTGCGTTCCTTTGAAAAGAGTTTTTGCTTCACTCAGAATAGTTAGAATTACCCGTTCTTTGAGAACTGATATTCCATGAACACTTTTAATCCCAAACTGGAATAAGAATAACCAGAATAATTCCAAAAGAATTCGTCTTTATAGCCACTTTCTTTCTTGTTCTCTCCCCAGGCCATAACACTGTTAGCAATGCTCGCGGCGGTCTCGTACTACTACAAACGTCACAAGTGGTCAGTGCTCAAGAGCCGTAAGATCGTATATCGCCCGTCACCTCACTCATGAAAGTACATCTAACCTCGAAAGATCAATTTTTATTTTATCTGTTGCTAAGATCATTCATGGCAGCAATGGATGAGAAAAACAACGAAAATTTGGACGTGTCCCCGTGTTTTGAAACGGTGAATGCATTCACAAAATTCTGCTCTTGTACACAGAATCAAGCCCTTGGATTTGAATTTTTGAAAAGGATTTACTGTAAAGAATCTGTTGAGCAGACCATCTTACAATTGCTGATGATTTTTGCGTGTTTGTTGACGCAGTTATGCAACGTTTTCTGCAAGTACAGAGCTGTTGTTTCATCCTGTGATTTCGCGTTATTCAAAGACTGTGAGGTTTTGGCGAAGGGTTTTTATTTGTCTTGTAATTCGATGTGATGTGAATAAACTCCTTTAACTGTTTCTGATGTGTTCCTTTTCACTGAAAGTAAGTTACAGTTTTTTTTTTAAATTAATTTGAGGTCGAAACATGTTATAGAATTTCGAAAATATCCCACCCCATAAATTTTATTTAGCTTTTGCCGCCACCAATCACGTATGAATTTAAAGGTACTATGTCACGGTGTTTTTATTCACTTTTCTGATCTTCATTGAAGGAAACCTCACAATAACAGTGTCCTAAGGTAGAAAAACACCAAAGAAGTTATAATAAACCAAAACTAAACAAGGATGGTTACGACTGAGGGAGATTAAGATGGATTACGAGTGAGTAGTGACAAACAAATTTTTTCAAGATCCGTTGTCAGAGACGTGGCTCCTTTAAACCGCAAGGATAATCCATGTTACAGTTTGTGGCTGATTTATCTCTGATTGGATTTCCCTCTCGATAGAAAAGAAGAAATTATACTAGTGTCCCAATTTGTCAATTCTTATGTGCCCTGATAGGAAAGCTTGGTTTGAAGTTTAATTCACCCATGGTTTCCAGACTCCTCCGCGCTTGCTCGGATTAGAATTAGGATCGGGGTCTGGAAACCGGGCAGGCACCGCTGTAGCATTATACATTTGTATCCTCGCCAGTAAATCCCGCACTACATCTGGATGCCTTTCAGAAATCTCTTTCCTTTCTTCCGGATCATTGGTGATGTTAAAAAGAAAAGCACTTTTTTCGCTGTGGCGGTCGGAGGAAGGCTGGGTAGGTATGCTCATTTCCGCCGGAGGAACCCAATCTCCGTTTCCCGGGCAACCAAGCAGTAGCTTCCAATCCCCTCGTCTAAGCGCGGCCTGGGAGCAGTGGGAGTATCCGTCCGGAGTTCCCCAAAATACGTCAAAAGAGTCAATGTTATGAAGAACTTCCTTCCTTAATGATGGCGTCCCCTCGCTGATACTCATCCACTGATTGTTTCCATCTAGTGGGAGCCCTTCAACTGGTGCTTGGGCCAAATGCGCGAGGGTTGGAAACCAGTCAGACACGTGCATGAGTCCGCGGTAAATTCTCTGCGGTTTTTGAATCAGTTGACTGTGTACAAAGCCTACTGTTCTTATACCACCCTCCCATAAGGAAGCCTTCCAACCTCGCAGGGGCCAATTATTCCCGCCAGCCTTGACCTGTCCTCCGTTATCGCTGCTAAAAATCATCACGGTGTCTTCCCATAAACCACGCTCCTTTAGTGTTCGCGTCACGTTACCAATCGCTTCGTCCATGCACGAAACCATTGCTGCGTAAATACGACGATTGTGATCTTTTATGTGATTGTACCTTTCCAAAAATCGCTTGGGCACCTGTAAAGGCATGTGCGGCGCTTGGAAAGATAAAAACAAGAAAAGCGGTTTTTTTGGATCGTGTTCTTTGATGATCCTCACAGCTTCTTTAGCGAAAAGGATCGTGGTGTATTCACCCACCACATCTCGAAGTACTTCTTCGTCTCGCCAAAAATCATAACCGTTTAAAAACTTGTAACCTGGCTTGTGAAATCCAAGTCTGTTCACGTGCGTGTAATAATCTTGGCCACCTGTCAGAAAACCGTAAAAAGAATCAAAACCTCTTCGTGTAGGAATGAATTCTTTCCGATAGAAGCCAACATGCCATTTACCCACGATATGTGTTTTATAGCCGCTTTCTTTCAATTTTGCCGCAATTGCCGTTTCGTTTTTCGGCAGTGCGTTAGCCTGCGAAGGCCAAATGATGCCATGTTGTAATCCGGTGTGAATATCGTATCGTCCTGTTAACAGCTGAGCTCTCGTTGGGGTACAGATAGGTTGAACGTAGTAATTTTCTAATCTCACTCCCTCATGGGCCAACTCATCCAAGACTTCTGTTTTGATTTTAGAGTTATGGTATCCTATGTCGTTAAATCCCAGATCATCTGCCAGTATGAAAACAATGTGTGGCTTTTTACTGTGGCTAATAACTGCCAGACTAACTTCAATCAAAAACACGAGTAAAGATTTGATACTGAATTGCAATCTAAAAGGAAATACACTGCCTATTATCGAATGTTCGCGGCAGTCATCCCCTATATAACTTGATTTCGCCAAGCGGGACATGACACCTGATGACCTGTTCCCCAAGGGGAGTGGGGATGTATCGATACATCCGTACTCCCTTAGGGAAGGGCTATCAGTTTTAATCAGCCAAAATGCGTGATTTTTTATTTTACCCCGAAAAGTTTCACCTCCAGTCCAGGTCAAAAAGGGAAAAACCAAGCTATATCCAAGTTCAGAATAGCGCCAGATAACCTTATTCCAGACCACCACCGAGTCTGTACCCTATTAGAACAAAACGGCTTTAAAATCGCCTCAGGAGGAACTCTGACCTATGAATACTGAGCCTCCGCTGATTGTTCCCCGGCCGAAATCAGGTGTTTCAACGCCCCTAGCAGGGGGAAGAAATGTGCACGAGAGGCCGATGCAGCGCAAGGCTAGAAAACCCTTGGTCAGGAAATTGTTTTTAAAAAGTAGATGCCAAAGTTGTACAAAACAAGGGAAAGTTTGATCTGACTCAAAAATTAGATATAAAAGGGAGCTGACAAATAATCACAGGTATTGTGGCAGGTTTCACATTGTGGGTGTGTGCTTGTTAAGACTTTTAAATTACTGAGCTTATTTTTATTTTCTTAGTCTATTTACTGGTCAGAAATGTTTCTGTCGGTATAAGCACAAGATCTTCCTGAAAGATTAACCAACCGTACCCTTCACTGTAATCAAGTGACCTCCATGAACGCTGTCAGGAGGGTTGCGGCTGGACTTAACAGTTCCAAGCCTCTCTATTCCGCATGACATATAACATTCACTCGCAGCTGTTTGCATTTGACACAAGGAGGTCAGACTCCTCACGACATGTGTCATCTAAATCAACAAGCGAGAAGAAATCTGACCGTCTCATGTGCACTATTCATGTCCGCTCAGCTCAGGCCTATCTTGACACAGCCACAACCAAACACACATTGTTGCATGTTATTCTCAGTTGAACCTCGAAACGGTGGCTCTACGAAGATCGACGTAGGCAATGCACAAATCCAGAAAGCCAGCATCCCAACAGACATAATTTAAATTATGAATATATGAAACTCATATATTTGAACTGCGGCAGTCATCCCCTACAAGCCTGGTTTTTTTCAGGCTTTCTTTTCGCAACTGCATAAGTTGCGTTAATAACTGCGAGGATCTTCTTTACATTTATTAGACATAATTTAATGTATTACATGCTTGGATGGATTGCATTCGAAAAATACTAGGAACTAGCAAAGAAAATAAGTTCATTTCTTCAGAATCGCAGGTGAAGCGTACGGCCGTAACTGAGACTGACCAGCTCGCTGTGTCCAAAGGCAAAAGAAGTAAGAATGTAGGCCAATGCTTGATCCTGTTTCAACAGACCTCTATAGCTAGTATGAAGAAACCGAAAGTTTTACCTGTACTAAACTGACCTTCCTTGACCCCAGCAGTCCTGACATGCAAGGTTATCTCCCAATATTTTGCATGGGATTTGCAATCGAGTTCCGATATTTTATACAAGGTGAAGAGATGACAAAAGGAAGAGACTTGGATTTAAAATTATCCATTCAGATCGGCCTCGAGCTCTTCCTACACGCTAACCGCTGAAACTAAAACGAGAACGCGCCTACATGAATTAAATTTCATAATGTACTAACTGGAGAAAACAAAACAAAGCTAAGCAAAACAAAGCTAAGCAAAACAAAGCAAAAAAAAAAGACAAAACAAACAAGTTTTTTAGGAATCCCAACTGATGACATGTTGAACCTTTCAGAGGTTTATTTACAAATCATAAAGGAATTGCACTCGGCGCCAGTTATGACAAACCACGATCTATTGGCAGGGTGAAGGTCTCACTGTATTTATACTCTAATCCGATGGAAACGATTATAAAATATTTTGTAACTAATCTGGGGGGGGGGGGGCACATTTCCCCCCCGATGAATTTAACGGATTATAACTTTTAAACGGCTGGACCTGAATAATCACCAAAACTCGTGACTTTTCCTTAAATTTATTAGAGAAACTTTTCCTGTGTCAATGACGTGTCTGTGATGATTGGCGTTTCCATAGCAACCGTCTACTCAGAAGTGTATTTCGACTATTATCTTGTTTTTTTTCATTTTCAGTTTTTTCCCCCTTCGTTTGTAAGAAGAAGAGAATCCTTTACTTTTGTGTGCTTGTTTTGATTAGGTATGTTCCTTAAAACAAATTCATATATTTTTCGATGTCGTCATTGTCAGTTGTATGACTGCAGGCTCGGGATTCAAGATGGCGGCCTCAAACTTCAAACGTGCTGTTTTGTGACGTCATTGTGACGTCATGACACTTCATAATTCACATGTCGTGAGCCCAATCTGTTAAGCTGATGACGTGCTGCAAACGTGCCAAGTCTCATCACAAAGCTTTAATACTCTTCGGGATGTCTTCGGATGATTCTTGAATTAATTACAAACTCTTAAATAGCCCTATTAGTCCCCGAGGACTAATCACGTCTTACAACACACCTAAAATTTGCAAAACGGCCGACGCCTTACCCAATTCAGTATATTTAACAACAGCAATGTTTTTAGGGCCACTAGCCCTGGCAGAACTCTTCAGGGTGGATGCACCCTTCACCACAGCACTCTTAAATACACTTCAAAATAACTTCATACAGCCTTCTCGTGTAAGTTCATCAGGATTTCTAAAAAAAACTAATACGCCATTTCTTGAACTTGTGAGTGTTGAAGTAGTTTGAAGTAGTTTTTAATTTGTTTATGTGCTTGTTCCTTTTTTGAAAGCCAAAACAAAACCATATCGTAAGAGAAAAGTAGAAAAGCCAATCAGTTTTAAATTCAAGTTGTTCGTGGATCGCAAAGAGAACCTAAACACATCCAACCTGCGATCAGGCCGAATTTTAGAAGGGCTCGTTTATTCTCTTGCGTGGGTCGCTCAGATTGTACTTCATCGAACTGAAATGCGATCAAAGCGCGCGCACTTGTTGTCACACTGGCGCGGAAGTAAAAGGACGCACGCACAACACACGTCTTGAAATATCCATGGCAACCAGAACCAAACATATCTTTTTATTAATGAAACAAGATTTCCAAAGGTGAAAAAACCAATTTCGCCCAGCCTTCACTAGTTTTGCAATAAAGTATCCATGACCTCTCAAAAGGTCAAACTGACATTCAATGCGGAGTTGTAATATATCTTTTAGATTAACAGGTGGCTTTTCAAAGTTTTTTTTAGTGTGAGAGAATAGCGCAAAAAAGTTTCAAAACAAACTTACCTTCATTTCCCGCAGTTTGGAATTCCACTAAGTGAAGACACAAATATGCGAACGCAATGAAGGAAAGTGTTCGCCTTATGTTTCAAGTTGTTCCAAGATAAGCATTTTAGCAAAAAGAACGGAAAACCCACCTCGTCCAAAAAATATGGAACTTGTTCGTTCCGCAAAAGACAAGAAAGTGAATGATTGACGATACAATAACCGCTAATGACGCAGCGTGCGCGCGATGAGTAACACTCGTTCCCAATTTCTTAGTTTGCTTTCCAGTTTTTCTAAGAAAGTTCATTTGTGGAGATACAGTTCAAAATGCAGACAAAGGCAGTTTTAACAATAACAATTGACTCGATCCCAAGTCTACTGAGAAACATTGTAAACCTTTAAATGACTCCCCTTTTCACCTGTTTACACAGTAACGTGTTTTCAAAACGATACCTTTTCACCTGTTCACGCCAAAACCGATGTATTTCCAAGACGATGCGTTTTCAACAACCTCCACTTTGAAAGTGCCGTCGAGAGTTTCCTTTTTTACCAGCGATTTCGATCGTTTTGGTGTTGACACGCTACGGAAAAACGTATCAAAAATCAATTTGTGTGTGTTTCTAACAAAAACACAAGGTACGTGGCTTCAGTGGCATGCAAATAATATTCCCTCAGTTTTTAGACGATTGTTCGTTATGCCTGATACTATACAGTAGTATAAAAACAAAGCAAAGTGTCGAAACGTGGGTGCCTCAGCTTACCGTGGTACTAGTTTTTGGCGGTGGTCGACGATGAAAAAATTGAACTGACAATCGAAATTCTTTCATTCCTCACTGATTCGAAAGGAACAGAGTACGTATTTGATTCATGCTAAGCTTACAGAGTGATCTACCTTGTCCAAAACGACGTGTAGATCATGATGTTGACACGTTCAGTGTATCAAACGAAGTCTGTCGGGATTTTGGTTAATGACAACTTGTTTCGTATTTCACATCTTTATTTCTAATTAAAAAAGGAGCATATTTAATAAAACCAACTATTGTAAATAAATACAGAAAAGTACAATAAAAGGGGAAAACGCCGATGAATTATCTGTTAAACGTCCGTCTTCTTCAGCTCTTGTCTTGTGATTTTGCCACTTCTTTTTACAAATATATGAAGCTAAACCTGAGCAAAAAGAAAGGGAAATGTTAAAGCAGTGACATTACATCACGGAGCATGCGCACGATCCACTGCAAATAAATTGTCTGCGGAACGAGCAACTTCATGCCAGTGCTACGCGTACTTCTAATAACATGAGGTATGTGGTAAAATGGATGAAACGTGAACTGTGTGGCGTGACAGTAAACAATAAACTCACGTACTCACCTACTGAGTAACTGTGGGAGGCTGGCGATGATTGGTCCGTAGCCAGGCGAGTTATCATACAGCTCAAACAACGGCGCTGCAACCAGCTTGTAATTACGTGGGACAGCAAAGTTTGCTGAAATGAAACGTCAAAATACGTTTATTTAAAGGTGACACTTGGGGTCGGTTGTTAAAACGAGGTCCAACTTAGACCGCGGTTTGATGTCTTGATCTAAACCTTCAGCAAATATGAAAAACTGAAAAACATTAAGTCCATCCCTTTTATTAGAGACACTACTAGAACAGGAAAGTGTTTGCAAATGTATTAAACAGAACACTGTTAATTTGAGGGAACATGTATCGGGCCAAGATTACGAAAACTGTCTGTAATAACAAGGTGTGCACATTAAGTGGGTGTCTGTAAAGCATGGTGTGATGCCCAAAGAGGGAAGGGGTACTCCCAGAAAGTGTAACATAGGATATGTAGATTTGTCTTATGAGAAATAAAGACCATTATTATTACACATAGAAGCTATATGGGTACGTGCCGCTAAGATATGGTTTTCAAGCAGTCTAGTCTGAGAAAGGGTAGAGAAATCAAAGAGTTTTGGTCTAGAATAGGGTGTCATTTATTGGAAAGCTGATCAGCGGAATGAAGAACTTAGGCTAGAAGAGGAAATGACACTCGGCAAGTCTGGGACAGGGTAGAGGTTTTAGGTATCTAGTCTACAAAAGAGGTGCACAAATACAGCTGAACATGATCTGGTACAGGGTAAGGCTTTCAGAGTCCCAGACACACACCCACCCAAATATTTGCATTGCTCCTCTCCCCCCTCAACCCCAGGTTTGACAGTAGTGATAGTGCAATGATGAATATATGAATATCATATATTTGAAGTGCGAGACGAAGAACTGTAAAGAATGTAAAGAAGACCATTGCAGTTATAGAGGCAACTTTTGCAGTTCCAAAAAGAAAGCCTGAAAAAAAGATAGTGTTACATCTTACCTTTTTCACCTAGTTGAACTAGGAAAAGTTTTCTCTGTTCTTTGGGCTTTGTTATGTGAGCAGGAATATATGGATACTGCAAAACAAAAATACACAAAAAAAGATGAGTATAAATTTGCCTAAGTTAGTATTCACTGCACAAAGGCAATGGGCAGGTCTGCCAGACCTGTACAAAAGATTTGAGACATTCCTACTCTCCATGTGGTGTCAACCAGTGTGGTTTTGCACCTGTTAGGGAGACTGTGGGACATTGAGGGTCTACCTACCCCCCCCCCCCACCCCCCATTCCAGCCAGAGTAGTATTTGAGGTTGCATCCTCGACAGTTTCTTAGCAGTGTAAGGCCCATATTAGCCCGGCTTCAAATGGTCTGCCAATGGAGTAGTAACATATAAAATTTGAATACATTAATTTGCAGGAATCTACATAAATTTCATTGTGGTACCCAAGGGAAGGGGGGGGGGGGGAGGGAACAGGTGGTTCAGCCTGTTGTTTTGTATGGTGACTTTGCATTAGCTGCTAAACAGAACTTGCTTGGGACTGTTTGTAGTTTGATCATTTCCAAGTGGAAATTTTATTATGTGTAGGATAAAGGGCTAACTTAACATACCTGAGGAGCTTCAAAGTTCGGTCTCCACCAGTTTCCTAAGCAGTCCTCTACAACCCAATCCACCTCGGCTCCCTGTTCTGGGCGACCCAGGATCTGAACAAAAATATCAACAATATGTTAATAGTTGGTACCGTGTTAATTGGCCAGCAATATTAGCTAAAACTTGATGTCAGTCCAAGGAAACTTCATTTATAGTAACCAAATAAAATGCTAATTAAAACGACAACCAGAATGACAAATCATGTCTAACATAAATGTTTAATGTATTGTTATCAACTAAAAATGTCGAATGCAAGAAGCCAAAGATAAAGCTTGTGGATTTTGTGATAGATAGTCATTTTTTTAATGACTTTTAGTTCTCAACTGCTGAAATGCCTTTGCAGGTGTACTGTATATTGGAACTGACCTCTGTCATAGATCTTTTTAGTCCATCTATCTCATCTTCCCCTGCCACTAGTTCACCACCAGGCCTGGAAAATAACAGTTATCTTCAATTATTACACAATACAGACTATCGGTACTAACAAATGCATGACATTAAGGAGATTACGACATTGGAGTTTTGATTGAGTGTTTGGTCAAACCTGTGCTAAGATTAAAACTTAACACCTCTGCTCATGAATAAGTGGAGTGGTCTTAAAACATCAAGCAAAAGATAAGCTTATCAAGTGAAAGGAGCACAAACCATAATCGCTTTTTAAGGGTTTTTTTACTACAAATGGGAAGAATTTGAAACTTTACCTTATTTAAAACAGTATTATAATTTAAATAATTTAAAGAAAGCACCATTTCAAAAAAATTATATAACCTACAACATTGTTTATAAAGCCCTAGGCCTTTCGTTATCAAATCTACGTGTAAGTTATCAAGACTGTAATTTTTAAGTAGCTTACAATTTAAAAAATGTTGTCCCTAACTGCAGAAGTAAAACATGAGGGAGTCCATGTTCATGAACAATCAGCACTCCTTCAACAGTCTTCCTCATGCCAAACTTGTCATATTCCTCTCTGTAAAGAAATGCCAGTGAAGTGAAACAATTTGCAATGAAGTGACAATAAGAAGGACTTGGTGCAATAGAGACATAAGTGATAAAATACACCTGTAAACCAAAACACCTCCAATATTATCACTTTCACAGTCCCACCTTGCACCAAACCCTTCAAATATAAAACAATATCGCTCATACTGTACAAAAACAGAACTCAACAAAGTCCCAATGTCGACTTAACTTGCTGATGATGACTTGTGCCCAGGTTGTCGAAACGCCAGTCAATGTCATCACAAACAGTCCTTCCAGTCGGACGATCATAATTTACTAACCTAAGGTCTATTACCGTTGTTCCCCGACCCCATCCTCCTTAAATAGAGCTCAAGGGCCAGGGCTCGAGTTTAACTTTTCAGCTTAGTAGCCTAGTGGCTAGTGAGAGGTTTGATTTCACTAGCCAAAATAAATTTTCACCAGCCAGACTTTTTTTTGCATAATCTCATACTGTGTTCACAATGCTTATTTTTTAGCCGAGCTAAGTACTGTAAAAATGCCTCTCTGTAATCTCAAGAGTGAAGAACTGGAATGTTGACTATTCTTTCCAATGGTTAAAGATCCTCAGATGAATACAAAGTATTATGCGCCTTCAGGGCAAATTTCCAGGCACAATGTAGTTCACATCTCTCTTTTCTGTTTCGGTCAGATCATGACGAATAACTCGAACAGTTCACCTTATGTGAGCATGTCATCATACAGAGAAATGTTGGGAAAACAAGACTAACATTGTACGAACGTTCTAAGGTACAGAGAAATGCCAAAAGACGAGACTGATACAGCACTCAACTCACGTACGGAAAATGTCTACAAAAGAAGACTAGTAAATTATAAGCGTATTTAAGTGTGGAGAAATGTTGAGCAGACAAAACTAATAAGGTTCAAACTCACTAAGGTACGGAGAAATGTTAAGAGGTCATATCAAACACGTTGGTTGCAAATGCACTACAGTACAGAGAAACACTGCCAACGTACCAAGATACAGAGACTAATAAAATATGCAACTACTTACTTACGAAGAAACATTATTAGACAAAACTATAATTCAGTAAGAACGTGTGTGACATACAGAAGAGCCCGAACGGGCATACTGAACTATTACAGTGGGACAATAAATTAGGGAGAAACGTAAACGAGACAACTATCACACTAACATATGGATAAACATTGAGAAGACAAGACTATTACCGTATGAACATACTAACGTAAAGAGAAACACTAAACAGTGTAGACTAATGGTATGGATGTATTAACACACTGAAAACCTTAGGAAGATCAGAACAATGTCGAGTGAACGTGCTAACATACAAAGAAATGTTAAGAGGGCTAGACTAATAAATCGAACCTACATACATACGTAAGGAGAAATGTTGTGAAGACATCACGTAGAGAGAAACACTGGGAAGAGAATCTATATTGTGCAAACGTAGCAATTTATGGAAAAAAGTCGATAAGAGACTTGACTAAAAATTGTGTGAACGTACTAACGTGTGGACAAATATCATATGAACGCACTAATGGAACTTTCAAGGAAACATATGGTGAAACGTTCTGAAGATGGCTAATTTGTTCAAACGTAGTAAACTAATGACGTTGCCAACTGAGACAAGAATTACTAGGGAAAAACCTTGAGAGGACAAAACAAGTATCATACGAACATTGTGATATCCTTCTACTGAATAAGCTTTAGTTTCTGCTCACTCAATTTGCTTTTGGAATCCGATCATCAGAAGCAATAACAACAACAACAACAACAACAATATTTAGTTTGGTTTCCATCCGGTGCTTTTAATTCGTGCTTTGAAACTTTCACTAGCCAAAATGGCTAGTGAAAGTGCAAAACCTACTAGCCAAAACAGAATTTCTACTAGTCTGTGACTAGTTGGCTACGGTTAGTCTCGAGCCCTGAAGGCTACAATGACTACAATTTAACCACAGATTTCACTGCACTGTACAGACCCTGATGATGCACTTGTCATCACCAACCCATACTCAGAAAATGGTGAAGAAATCTCATGCATTAAATGACTTCAGAGTAAATGCTAACTCCTGAATTAACTCCTAACTTATAAACAAAAAAATAAAGTATAGTGCAGAAGATCTGCAAATTTCTGTAACCATTTGGAGATCAAACCACTCATCAAGTGAGTGAGAGGGGCAGATCTAGGATAAAGGCCCAGATGCCTTATTCACCTTTTTGTTTGAAGAACATAAGACCCAAAGGACCAAAAATTTTCCACTCCAAAACATTTTCATGCAAGCCCCACTTTTTAAAGTAGTCTGGATCCATTTAATAAGTTAATTTTTATCTGTGCCTTTGATGAGTGCCAAATACTGTATTTCCCATATGTCCAATCTTAGGCTAACTTACAGACAGTCAATACCAGAATGAACTCAAGGCCCAGGGGCTCATTTCTGCCCATTCAGCCCTGCACACGGTGCATGTAGCTTGCCTGACTACTTTCTTCAAGGCCAATTATCTGTGCCAGTAAGATCTCTTACAGTTTGTAGCAACTTGTATGATAGCTGTGATGATTCAAGGCTGCTCACTCTCAATCCCCTCTTGCAAGGTGTGAGAGCAAGAGGCCTTAGACAGTCTGTCTGGTCAGTTACTCACTGTACTTCTGATTGAAAAGTCCACTCACATGCACTGTTACAATCACTAACCATTGCTATCAAGAAAGAGCTATCAGTGTGGCCTTACCTCATTCTGGTAAATCTTGCCTGCACTGAGCTGGAAAAATACAGCCAAATAATAGTGTCATGTTTCATCATTCTGCACAATGTGTGGTTCCAGAAAATATCCATACCCCTCCCACGGAAGGTTTTTGGTTTGCATCCCCCCACCCCTTAGGAATTTCCGTTCCAAGGGGGTCTTTGATGACCCCCCCCCTCCCCCCAGGAATTTCCACGTTACGCGAACATGGTTTTTGTTGTAACATTTACTATTATAACATCCATTTTCAACATATAACGCTTTGTTATTGTTCTATACTATTTTGCATGTTTGCTATCCGGTTTGAAATGTTCTATGTTTTTCACGAAAATTTGTTTAAACCGAGTGTTGTAACGTTCTATCAACGTTGGTGCCGAGGGTTGCCGCGAATAATTTGCGTGCCGAATGCGACGTAAACAACGAAGCCAAAATTTTGAGAATTGAAATTGTGTTTGCCACACTCAAACCTGCCGTCAAAAGCGAAACTATTGAATGTAAATTGCACTAAAAATCGACGGTTATGATGTTCGAAAGAGAATTAGAGTAAAATAGCAGCTTTTTTCCTGGGATTATGTACAAGTGAATTTGCATACCGTGAGTCTAAAAATAAATTGCACAGAGGGATAAGAAATCGAACCTTTCTTCCCGCACTTTATCCTTTGTTTAAAATTGAAATAGTAAATGAAGGTCAAATGGAAACTCAAAGATAATGACAACTGTAAAAGAATTTGTAAGAAATAGCTAATATAGGCTGAACTTCTAGTTTCAATTCAAAAACGCATCAAATTTGCATAACGCGTGAAATCTGACCTTTTCAAATTATGAGCGTCACTGTTTATGTAACGCAACAATTCTATCTCGATGATATCCAGTGAAAAGCTGCTGAAAACCCTTTGCTAGATTGCGCAATAAAAATATTTTTGTATTTGTTTAAACAACTTTGGTGTTTAACGAAAAACGTTCCCATTGAAAGGATTAAAAACGGTGCAATGTTCACCGAGGCCAAGGAGACACGCAATTTTCTGTAAACGTGAATATGCAAATCAGGTCTACCGAAATTTCACACAAATCAAAGTCGCAAAGTTTGGCATTTCGGTCAACATATTTGCGTAGTTTTGAAGGTCAAAACAATCTACGTAGGTATTACATCGTGCTTGGGATCAATCGCGCGTTGCTTTCAATTTTTTCGTGTTTCTTCACCCTCTGGAAAAGGAGCTTCCTATGAACCCCCCACTCCCCTCGGAAATTTCTGCCTTTGAACCCCCCTCCCCCTCGGAATTTCCAGTGACCTTCCGTGGGGGGGGGGGGTATGGATATTTTCTGCAACCACACAATAACATTACAGTATAGTTTTACCGTGCAACTAATAAAACCGTGAACACCAATAATTATTTTTGGAATATCCACTGTACTGCGACCAATCAGATGCATAATCTAACCACAAGAAAAAACTACAAACCATAAAATTATTTACCAGTATGGCTTGCAGTTTGTTTATTTCATATCTGATTGGTTTTCTATCCCAGCACAATAAACATCCAGAAATAATTATAGCAAGCCTGCAAATAACAGCCTGTCATCTGACAAATGTCCAGTAAATTTGGGATTTTGACCAGTGAAAGCTCAGTTTAGCCTGAATAAATGACCTGTAAAATATGCTAGTTAATGATGTTTAATTTGAAACAGGAAATCATAAATTTTTCTGATTGAATATTAAAGTATCTTGCAAAAAAAATTGTGTCTGGCAAGACCAGCCTCTTGTCCGGTGAACATTAAACCTGGACTGACAAATGCCCTGATCAGGGAAAAAATTATTTGTAGGCTTGTATAGTGTTCATGGTTTTCTTAGTTCTACAGTAACATCAGGAAATAAGATCTTAACTGTATTACTGATATCAATCATCAATCAAAAATGAATGCAGTAGAAAGGCTTTCTTCCATTAGGGAAAACTGATCATTGATGAATGATGAGACACAAAGACTGTCACTCACCTGTCCTTTTCATATAATGCTTCTTTAGTTCCAAATGTGTAATTTGTCAAAGGATACCTTCAAAACAAAAGACAAAAACATGTAGTACCAAATGTTTGATCACGTAGAACATTATGATTAAATTATCTTGAGTTTATATCCGACACTTTGTAAGTTTATGTCATCAGCCACTGATGCACCTATCAGTGTTACATCATGGCAACAGGAGACCTGGTATGAATTTATACTGAAGCAACATGAATACATGAATCTTTACGGTCGTTTCGCCTACGAGTAGTTTCGCCTACAGCCAGTTGGTTATTAAGAACGAGAAAGAATATTATATTGCATTTTCTTTTCCTAGGACAACATGCTTTAAGAACAAGAAATGGTATTTATTGCATTTTCCTTTCAACATTTAGGACATTAAAGGGGCATAGTCACGCTATTTCAGTTCACTTTAGAAATCAAAAATATGTCCTCACATCAATGAACGCCCACAAATAATGGTCTAGTTTTGTTACCAAAGACTATATTACTTCACTGAAACTATTTTCTGTCGTCTGTTGCTACGGATGGCATGGATGGAAATGGATTGCAATTTGAAAAAAGTAGGCTAAACTTTTCAAATTCTTTCAGCGTGTTGACATTAAATCGATATTAAACGGCCATGGTTTGTTTTCTCTTAATGAAATTAAGTTAATATGTTCCTTTAAATGTTCAAACTCAATGTTGGGCATGGATAAAGTTAGCTACCGATAATTCTAGCACAGTTTTGACCAGAAATCTGTGAAATCCTCGTGACTATGCCCCTTTAAGAACAAAAAAATTACCGTAGGCAAAACGACCGGTTACCAATTAACTATAACAATCATAAACATACAGCTATATAAGGACTCTATGATCAGAGTCAAGAAGCAGACATGGACTGCTGAAATGCACTTCACAACATATGACGTGCTTGATTATATCACATCATCAAGTTTTCTTTTATAATCTTGCAGACTCACAAGTGGGCAAAATCAAACATGAGCTGCTTTAAAACCTAACTGAAGGCGTTCTGACCTTGAAATTACACCACAGAAATCATCAACAAACAATACAATACATTATAAAATGATTTAAAAGCAAATAAACAAAGCATTCTAAAGAATGAAACTTACAGCCGTACTGTGCGATCTATCTGAGTTCCCTGTGGCCCCGACATGTACTTTCCAGCGTTACTTGCCGATCGATTCCTTGGCCAACCTCGTGCGTTCATTCTGTCACTGGCCGCCATCTTGGATTTTAGAGGCCAATGCGGCAAAGAATCTGGGAATGAGCTTACCAGACTCCTGTCTCCGTGTTTAAAATGGAAGAAAAGAGCCTGGAGATGACGTTACATCACGGCATACTTCAACTAAGAAGATTGAAAAGTCTACAAGAAAAACAAATATGGCGAGCGGGTCACGTACACTGTGGTGGAGTTTGCTGCGACCGGTAACTTCCTTTAGAAGCAATTTACCGCTTTGCTGCAGGAAACACCATTTGCGACTAAGCAGTTCAGAGGTGTCAGGACACGCTGCAAAGAAAGGGATATTTCAAAGAAGAGGTTTTTGGCTTGTAGTTGGAAGTGGTGCGTTGGCTTTTGCCGCTCATAACAGACTGTGGGAACGAAAGCGACGTAGAAAACTTCGAGTTAAAGTCGAAGGGATTGGGCGATTTTTCAGGTAAGTTGAAAAACGTACAGGATATTTTCTCGTAATCTCACTGGCAACAAATATGTCACCATCCATGGAGACTAAGGGGTGTAATGAAATATTATATTGGCTGTGGATACAGTAAAGGGTTAAATCACGATTTAGCACGCTAAATCACGATTAAGCTCAAATACCACAGTGACTGCACTAAGTTTCGCAATATTGCAAGTTTATGTTAAGACTTAGTAAAAGATCTTTCTTATCCTCTGTCAATTAAGTACTGGGAAATTTAACCAATCAGAAGACAACATTTATTTTGTGGCCATCTTTAGTCCTCAAATTTGTTTATTCACTTAAGGGAGAAAGAGGGGGTCCAAACCTCCTGCATCCCATACGCTTTTATCCCAGTTCCAGCCCCTTTCTGTTGTCTCCTGCCTCTTTGTGCTTTCTTGACTCCAAACTATTACGTGATGTTGTCTAATTTATTTACTAGTTCTCCCATTTCCAGGGGGGCGTAGTGGTGTAGTGGTTAGTGCGTTGGACTTCAGATCTGAAGGTCGGTGGTTTTACGTCCAGTCCCTGCCATCGTGTTGTTTCCTTAGACGGGAAACTTAACCCCACAGGCATGGCTACAGGCAACATACTGCTGGGGGTCTAGCATCCCATTTAGGGGGGAGTAGCAATACTCTCAGTTGCTTCATGCTACAGAAACTGGGTTAAGCACCAGCTTAAGGGCCACCTTGTCTTATGAGCAACTTCACCTTTACCTTCACCTTTCCCATTTCCCACCACCTTGGGGATGCTGCTTCCTACCCCCACTCTTCCTATCTCCCATGCACTAACCTGCGATCAGGCTCTATTTTCGTTTTGCTCGGTGAAACATTAAGGCGGGATGGGCGAAACGAAAAATAGAGCCTGATACAATCCTTCTACGGAACGTCTGCCGCCCACTTTTTTGATTGATTGACATTCAACAAAACAGCCAATCAAAATTTCTTCTGCTTGCACGATCCTCGGTATGCAAGTTTCCCATAACGGCAATTCGCAAAAAGTCACGCAGATGTTAGACTTGCTTACAAGTCGAGCTCACAGAGCGTGAAGCGCGAGAGCGAGCCGAACGACTTTTAGAAAGTCTACGCAGATGTCGGTAAAATAAGAAAATCATAGGCTACGATATATATTCTAGGCACAAGCACTCAAATTTACCCGATTGCTAACTTGAAGGTTCTGTCTGAGCTGAAACTGAATGAAAATTCAAAACACGACGAGGTTGTTACCAAAATATGCTGCATGCTTGTTGAATCCTTTCCCATTTCAGTTGGTATCCGGAAATATTCTCTTTGCATTTGTCACCGATTTTCTGCGTAAAAAACCTTGGCCAATTAAGAGAAGTACCTTCAGTTTCATTCTTTAGAATAAAGATATAAATAAAACCGTTTATAAAAAAAGGAGTATTTTGTAATTTAATTTAGTTCCAGAAGTGATAAGCTTAAATATTTGAGATTAGCAGCGAATTTTATCTCTAAACAGCAGCAAATTTTAAAACAAAGAACATTTGTTATAAAACTAGTCAGATCCTTTGATGTCAATGTCAGAGATCAATAAAACGACATAAGCTTAAGTGTTAAACAATGAATGAATATAAACTGAAATCGTTATTGCGACTTGATTGTGGGCTCTCGCCAAACATCAGTTTACCGAATTATCAGTATTATCATTCTTGGCGAAAGATACTTGTTCGTCTGCTGTTCGTTTTGTTTCGTAAAACGTGGAAACAACCACTACTCCGTTCGTGTTATCAATACTAGCTGAAAGCCGTCAAATGAAAATTCCGAGACGCGATGCGATAAAACGGAATACACTGATACTTCACTGTTGCTGTACTTCTCTGCTCCATGTGAGAGACAGCTTGCGTCAAACCAAACGCCATTCTCAGGAGAGAAAGAAATGGTGACAATTCTCCTAGAACGAAGAGAATTTATTAGAGCAACACATTTTGCTTCGGCAGACTTGTTCCTTGGTTGTTCCTCGGCGATGGCGGTCGGATCGAAATTGTGAGCAAGTCTTGTAGACAATTTACTTCCGTTGACAGCTCTATTGTTAAAGGGCCAATCAGATTGCGAGATTCCCGCGGCCAAAATTTGGCCGCCGACACGAACTCCTGTGAGAGATTGTATCAGGCCCTATTTTAGCGAGCAAACAACGTAAGAGAATATGAGAGCGACGCTAAAATTCGGCCTGATCGCAGGTTACCCATGCACCTACTGCCCTTTTCTCCTACCCCTCTGCCCTCCTCCACTAATTAATTCTTAATAAAATATTACAAAAATTATTGGATCTCAGGGAGGATGTCTAGAACTCAAGCTACATTACAAATTGTAACTCACGATTCACTAACACTGTTATTATTATTTTTCTTATTTACTAGGTGTTTTTATGTTGGTATGACAATATCCTTGGATTACTGGTGGACCCTGCATAGTTTAGATCCTGTAAGTAATGCATTAGTTCGTTGCATCCCCCACCTTCTCACCCATGCAATATAGCAGGGGAATTCACAAGCATTCTGTTATGATTTTGATGAATTTCTCCTCTCTGTCTACATGTAGCAGTTCCTAACAAGAAAGCCCTCCCTCCAGGAAAACCTTCTCAAGGAATTAATTATGTGAGGTTCTTGGTTGACACAGCCAAATAATGATTTGTTGAAATTAAATAAAGGGTGCATCTATATACTTGAAACAATGATGGTAGCTATGTACAGTATCACTTTGGAACTTTTTTTACCAGCATTTGTGGTGGAATGGAGGTTCTGTCTGGTGACCTTCTCTGGGCTGTTCCAGAAGGGCAACTTTAAATTGTTTTAAAGATCTGCTAACAAAGGCAATTTGGCTACTTTAGAACATACATACATACATACATACATGACTTTATTTTATCTCGAATTTACAGGGTAGCTAAAAAGCTAATATCTTCGAGAAAAGAAAAAGAAAGAAAGATTTACAAGTAATAAAATAACATTACTAAGTACTAATCATAATTTATTAATGCTAATTGCTATGAAAGGAGATGGTTCGTATCAGACATTTAAAACCAGCCAAAGTGGACTCCGTTCTAATGTTCTCAGGTAGAGAGTTCCAAGTTTTACAGGCAAAATACTTAAAAGAGTGAAGACCATAAGAAGTGGAAGCAGGTCTACACAACGACAATATATCAGTTCCTCTGAGGGAGTAGACCATTGAGCGCAACGTTAATAAGTCCTTAAGGAGCCACCATTTTGCTATTTAAAGCAGGGACTAGTTTTTGTCCTCAAGATTATAGTTGCATGTATTTTCCACTGGCTAGTGAAGGTTATTTTGTACAAGTTTGTTTAGATACACACCTGCCTTACACTCTTTGTTATGACATGTTTACCACTTGTGATCAGCAAGTGCCAACTGAGGCTGGTTGTTAAACTACAGATTACCTAGACTATAGATTTACTCAGAAGAGTTGATTTATATAAATTTAAGGTATGTTTTCTATAAAAAAAAAAGTAAATGGGTTTTTCTACGAAAACATTTTATGTTTTTGCAGATAAACCCAAAGTTTTCAATTTGAAGTAAGATTTTTTTAGAAATAAGACAGTGTGGCTTTTAGACTAGCGAATATACTGGCAGTTTTGTCATATGAGGAAATGAAGGCCCTCTGAACAGATACTCCACCGAAACAATCCACTGAGTGCCCTACGTTATAAATGGTTTTTTTCTCTTTTTTTTTTTATTGGTATAAAACTTCAGAATGGGGAACAGTATGCCCAAGCCATTAAACTTTGCCACCAGAGAGCAGCCGACAGACTTGTTATTGGAGCGATTGACAGTGGAGGGCTTTACATCAAGTTGGGTCAAGGTCTTGCTTGTTTTAATCATATTCTACCACGTGAATACACGGTTACTCTCCAAGTGTTACAAGACAAGGTATGATATAGACCTACAGCAAGAATCTTCTTCCTTTATCAACACTCCACTTACAATTAAATAATAATTATTCCTTTATTAACCCTTTGACCCCTGAATTTTCTGAGAAGAAGCTTCACAGAATAGGCGGTGACCACAGAAAAGTTCTTACAGTCTGTTACTTTAATGTAGATATAGCTATTCATACATTTTTCAAAAGTATAATTTATAGTGGATTTCACTCAATTCTTACCAATTGATTTGTCAAACTATTCTATGCCGTTGTAGCCTTTAATTTCTATTTTCCATTGCCACACGGTTTTCTAAAGCTGACAGTCTTTGGTTTTCACCAGAAATGTCAGCAAAATCCAGGTTCTGGGCATCTTTGGCTTTGGATCAGGTGAAACATTTAAACTTCGATCTCATCTTTCCCAGCATTGAAGTAATCAGTAAATATCCTCAGGAGTTTTGAAGCAAATATGGCAAAATTCATCAATATCTGTACATAAGTTCGCCACGTTTAAATCCCTTTGTAAACAAATCTGTAACTCAGCAAGGAGAACTCGAAAAAACTCCGAAGAAATATTGCAAATCCGCTTCAAATCACCGCCATTTTGAAGCAAGTTGTTTATGGTCTTAATTGAGGGGGACTGGGAACTAAAAAGAGCCCTGATGTGCCTTTTTGGGGCCAAAATGTACACCATATTTAGAAGCGCGCCTATATGCGCGCTTTGGGGTGAAAGGGTTAAGAGCGGTTTTCAACTAAGCTTTATAAGACCAATACCAAAGCAATAACAAATCACAATGGACATAAACAACAAAATGACCCAATCAGAACTCGAAGCGAACACATACAAGTGTCGGCAGATGGAGGAAAATGCATACTAGCAAGCCTGTATTGGTCTTTGTTTTCTGATGGGTTGAAAAAGTGGTGCATGATTTTTAACCAATCACAAGGTGAACTAAATTAAAACCAGAGCAAACATGAATCACTTTTGTTGCTCAATTGAAAACCTCTCTATCCTTTGCTTTTCTTGGCCAAGCTGATCTGTTATATCTTCCAATCTCATCTTTCCACACTCAGTATACTAACATTGCTGTCAAAGTTTTTCCTTATGCAAGACTTTGCACACTGCTCTAACTGCTGAGCTTCAGGGAGTCTCCAACAAGCTGGGTCTGAGTAACAAGTGTCTTCTTTCTTAGTGGTGACTGAATGTAGCTTTGAAGGTTTAGCTGACTGAGAAATTTCATTTTTTTTCTGTAGGCTCTTAGAAGAAAGCATGGAGAGGTTAGATGTGTGTTTATTGTTTCTGTATGATAGCTGACTCATCCCCAGTCGTCTTCGTGACGTGCGCAGCATGGGAGTGTGAGGTGTGATAGCAAGGGGTGCATGTGGCATGGGAGTGCAAGGTGTGATCCACGTGTGTCACAAAGATGAACGGGGACAAGTCAGGTATGATTGGTTACTTGAAGTCAACCGCTGATTATAGAAGACGCTACATACCTTGGTTTACTGCAAATGTTTGTGCACCATTTCAGGTGGATGAACTGTTTCTTGAAGACTTTGGTATGACAGCTCAACAATTATTCCTGAATTTTGATGATGAGCCCATAGCAGCTGCCAGTCTAGCTCAGGTGCATAGGGCAGTGAGGCATGATGGGAGAGAGGTGGCTGTCAAGGTAGGTGACATCACCCCCCCCCCCCCACCACCTCCCTACAAAGCAAATATATGGGTCCATTTTAAATCCAGTGAGTTGGAAGAGGTAATTGGCAGAAGATCAGCTCTACCTTACCCCACCCCCCACTACTCCTCCTTCATGGTTAAAGGATTCTGGTCTACACTAAGATTAAACCCATTTTGTTTCCCTAAATGTTCAGTGGTATCCTGTGGTCATACCAAAATATACCAGAAGCTATTGTGCTGTGTTGGTGGGAAAGTGAAGCACAAAAATGGGCTTTTAATATATTATGAAGGCAGTTGAGCACTCTTATTTATTTCTATTTCTATTTATTTTCCACCCTTATTTTTTTTTCTTTTCATTGTCCCTGAAAAGCTGCTCACAGGGAGTGGTCAATTAAGTTGTTATTATTATTATTATTATTATTATTATTATTATTATTTATTTATTTATTTATCTATTTATTTATTTGTTTATTCTTGAGAATCCTTTGCTAGAAAACTGCATTTTCCAGGGGAATGGTTTGCAAAGGGAAAAAAAATGTACAGGAAATAGAAAGTTCAGACCAACTTCCTTGCCCCCCTTCCCCCCCCCCTTGCCCCCCTCCCCCCCCTTGCCCCCCCCCCCAGCCACTTCCACATGCTTGATTTTAGGGTCTAGACCCATCCTGCAGTAGATTTTTAGTAACCTTATCATTTGGCTTTTTGTTTAGATTCAGTATATCGATCTTCTGGACAGATATGATGGCGACCTGTGGACGTTAAAGCGCCTGCTACAAGTTATTGCCTGGATGCATCCTTCATTTGCTTTCTCTTGGATTCTGGATGTAAGTTCTCTCAGTGGAAGCATTGCTTTTGTTCAGTGCAGTCGGGGAATTTAGGGGAACTGACAGCTCAAATCACGGAGATGTGATTAGGAGATCATCTATCGCACCAGGGCTGAGTTGCATAAAACATAACGCCGGACGTAACTGCTAACGTCAGACGTTAAAATAGTGACTTTCACTGGACTTAACGTCTGGCGTTAGAAGTTACGCCGGGCGTTAAGTTTCATGCAACTCGCCCCAGAATTCGATACACTGTACAAGCGAGTTAGGGCGGTGTGTCTTGTACCGAGGTGATAGAAGTGATGCTAAAATTAGTTTACCACAGTAAAATTCCAATCCAGCTGTCCATTTACTCGCCATGTTTGACTCAAGGTCTAGAAAAAGGAGCTAAGTTGCCTTTGTTGTGTCCACAATGACAGTGGACACAACGTTGAAATGCATTATTAGCACGATTTTTTCCATCGACGCATCACTGTTTATGAGTTCTTTTCAGCTAGTTGACTCAGCCCGGTAATCAGCGGGTACACGCAATTTGACGTTTACTATTTTGAAAGCCTTTATACCACAGTAAAACAGCTCAGCGTAAACTGTCAGAAAACCAAGTAAACTTAATTTTGCCTACGGCCTTCAGCTGGAATCGAGTTCTAGGAAAGGCTGTATGAAATGTACTAATTTTTTTCAATGTACCTATTATAATTTTTAACCAGGACATGAAAGAAACTTTAAAGGAGGAGCTTGATTTTGTACACGAAGGCCACAATGGTGAAAGATGCGCAGATGAACTAAAACATCTCAGTTATGTTTATGTGCCAGAAATACACTGGGATCTCACTACCAAGGTAGGCCATAAGTATCTTCTATATTATGTGCCTTTTCTTCTTCCTTTCCTGTACGTTTTTTCTCTTAAGCATCAGTTGATAAGCTCAGCTTAAAATTTTTTTGCTTTCAGCGTATCGTATGAGTCGCAGAATTTTAATCACTGTTAATTTATCTGCATACTTTTGTAAACATCGACTATACAATCAAGGAGAGCTTCTAGGAAACAAGGTCAAATTCGTTTACGGCTTTTAATTTTATATGGATTCTTACTAATGCTTTTGGGTCAAAACCGCATACTGCCGGTCCTGGTGATGTCTTTTCGCCTATAGTCCACATTAAAACGATCGAAAATGGGTGCAGTGATTTCATTAGTCCCCATTTTCCTGCATCCACACTAAAACGATAACAATGTGTCCACTTTTGAAAGCGTTTTTAGTTTCTCTCTTTTGGTGAAAAAGGTTAGCGTTTCCGATCATTTCAGAACAGAAGATAGGCAAAAACGCATCAAAAAGTATTCCTTTTCAAACAAAATCAACTGATCTGCAGGGGACCCAAGGAAGTGATTGCATTGCTACATTGATGTCGTCTGGAACAAAACTTATTAAGTATTCCTGCTGTTTTCTCGCAAGTTGTAGCTAATACATTGCCAATTCCGGACTAAACATGAGCTAATAGTTTAATTACATTTTGTTCTACTGAACGTCTTTCAGCGTGTACTGACGGCCGCGTACGTTGACGCGTGTAAAGTGGATGATGTGGAGGAACTCAAACGAAGAGAATTGGACGTGGCTGATGTAAGACATTAGGAACTTATAACCAGGGCTCGAAATTAGCTTCCTCAAACTCGAAAAATCTGGCAGGGGGTATTATGGAGTGGTGTATTGAAGGATAAACGCCATTAAAAATGATGGTGGCACATAAATTTTTGCCTATCGTGTTAGACTTGGCGTACTAAAACATGATCGCCATAGAAGTCTGTGTTTCTGGTGTTTCTGTTTCAAAAGAGGTTCAACATTTGAATAGCTTTTGGGTCATGATCATTTGTCAATCGTTTTCAAGGTTTTTTTTTTACTACAAACCTGAGTTACGTACCACTTCAAATTTACTCTTCAACTGTTCGATACTTCTTATGTTTGAGACATTCTAGTATCGTTGGTCCATTTTTTGTGAATACAGAACCTCTAAAATTTACGAGCGGGAGCCACTCCAGCCTCATGCATAAGATCGCGGAATATCTGGAATGAACACTTAAAATCGGGCGATTTGTTGAATTTGCCAACAAATACAAAGTCCACCAACAAAATGTTTGCTGGGAAACATTATATGTGTTTCGGTTATTTCGGTTATTTCGTCTACAGTTTTGACACGTTAATAAAGTTATTATTATTATTATTATTATTATTATTATAGAGTAGGTTTGTTGATGAGATCCTTGGTCGTTATTGAACTTTTCCTCAGCTGGTGCAATATTTTTAACAAACCTTCCGATCGATTTGTAGCGGAAGTGCAAAATGTCAAGAATTCTCAGCTGAAATAACCAAGTAGACGTTTACAGAAAATAATGCTATGATCAGTGCTTCGAAAGTGATAAAAACTTGAGCAGGTGAATTCTTGTTATAGTTAATCCAGTTGTGAGTCGACTTTAGTTTCCCAGTTACCCGCAGTGTATAAGTTCTTCGTTTCTATTATGTTTGTCACCGTTCTTTAGGTTGATGAAAAAATGATCAAAGCATTTGGTGAGCAGTTGTTTCGCAGTGGATTCATTCACGGAGACCCTCACCCCGCCAATGGTGAGTCGGTGCTCTTCTCTCAGTCCGTATTCTTGCAGAAGTTTTTTTCTGTGTTTAAAAGTGTGTGGCCTTGAAACAATAGATCTAAAGCGAGTATAAAATTACCCGCAAGCTTTAGAGAAAAACATTTTTAGACTTCGGCTGTCTTCAATCGAAGTCTTACATGCATCTGGTACAACTATAGGTGAGCACATGAATTTATTCCATGTTTTAACGTCAGTTTTTTCTCTTTCGTAGTTCTTGTCCGGAAAGGCAAAGATGAGAAAGCTGAAATAGTTATTATTGACCACGGACTTTACGAAATACTTCACCCTAGGTGGGTTTCTCAGCTCGGATGTGTAGTATTCAGGACTCGCAAATATAGTTACATGTACTCGTACAGTTTTCTCCGTGGTGACAGTGTGCACCTGTTGAAAGATTAATAACCCTTCTCAAGTCGGAATCCGTATCAATTAACTCAGTCAAAACCATTCTCGAGGTTTATTATAACCTCTTTTATGTTTCTTAACCTCGCTGGACTATTGTTTTGAGATCTTTTTTTTTTTAGGTTGTTGCTTCTGTTTTTTTAATTTTTACTTGAGAAAAGTTCTCCTCGTGTGCATTGAAAACAATTTCCATTTTCTTATAGAGACAGGATATCATTGTGTCAACTTTGGAAATCCATCGTGTTAAACGACCAGGAACGCATGCAGTATTTTAGTAAACAACTTGGAGTAGATGGTAAATATTACCTCAGTCTTTGTGTGTGTTATCTTTTCGAGGTTCACGTAATGGAAAAACGCAACTGTAGGTTTCACGTTCGAAGAGTAAGGCTACAAAAGTGCTTTACACTTTTGACATGATTTAATTTTCAGAATGTTTATAAGGAAGAAGAGGAGGGGGAGGGTGGTCATTTAATTTAAATTTAAAGGTGATTGAATGAAGTTAGTTTAGTTAATAGATGGACACCAAAATCGATTCCTATCAAACCGAAGTGCTTTCTGCTTTCTTTTGAATGGCCATCCGTTATTGTTAGGAACTCGAAGCAGTCATGACGAGTTAACGCCACTGTCGTTTGGTCACGTTTTCCATAAAACTTTGAATTTGGTCATTTCACGTAGTTGTTTTGAAGAAGACGGCAAAAAAGGGCCAAAATGTACAACGCAAGTGCAAAGACATTGTCTTGCTAATTAAATCGTTTGTTAAGTGCCGTTCTCGATGCTGCCGTCGTCGCGCTTGCTGAAGATACCTATTAAAACATCTCACCCATTGACTCTAACGTTAGCCGAACCACTCTGCATGACTCGATGTTTAACTCTAAAACTGAAAGAACTAGGAATCTTCTGAACTTTTTTGCAGATTATGAGAATTTTTGTCAGATCCTTCTTCAGCGGCCGTTCGTATGGGGAAGCGCGGGCATGCTGTTTACAACACGCGTCACAGAAGAAGACTTGACCATTATGACCAAACTCGCCCAAAGACATTTTGAAAAGGTCGTCATCATTCTTAGACAGCTTCCTCGGAGCATGATTCTCGTTTTCAGGTGCGAACAAGTGACAGTTTTTTTTTTTTCGCAAGAACAATTCAAATTGTTTTCATAAATTTTGTATAGGGAATGACGTTTTTTTAGTTTGACCTTGCGCGCTTACCATGCAAAGGTCATTTTGCACAACAAATACTGCACACGAAAATACTGGGGACGAATGCATCATATTGATTAGAATAAACTTAACCATTCCAATGAAATGATGCGTTTTTTGAAGATTTTAAAAGTTTGTGTCTAATTCAGCTACCGAAAAAGAGGTTAAACAACTTGCACGTGAAATGGAAAAGGTCTTACAAATCGTTCTACAGATTTTATTATGGTCCATCCTACAACTCATTTATTTCAATAATTTTCTTTATCTTCATACTTATCTTATTTATTTCTTTGTTTTTAGAAACTTAAACACTATCCGTGCCATTAATCAAGAACTGGGGGAACCTGTGGATAGACTAGTCCTCATGGCCAAGTGGTTAGTAGCGATTTACTGACACGCTACTTTTGTTTTGTTTTTGTCTCTTTTGTTCGTCTGTCCGTCCGTCCGTCCGTCCGTCCGTCGGTCTGTCTGCCTGTTTGTTTGTTTGTTTGTTTGTTTGTTTGTTTGTAGTTACGAGCTCACATAACTCTTGCAACTGGTTTCACCACCCTTTCTGTAGTCAACCAATCACAGCCCAGCAGGGATGTGACGTTTTTCTTTTTCGCGAGACATATTACATGGCGATTAGAACGTGTAACATTGTGCTTGCAAATTGCAACAATTTTTTTGTGAGACAAGTTGAAAGAAAAATTGCTACGTGTAACAGTAGGGAGGTCATGTTCAACGAGATGGGGTGGAAGAAAAACAAACTCTTTAAAAGTCAGGCATGTTTCCTCGCGCTCTTTTTCCACGCGTTTTTCCTGCTCGCAGGATATTTAACAATTAGATTATGAGCTCGAGATTTCTATCGCGTGATAGTTGATCACGCGGTAGAAATCGAGAGCGAATAATCTAATTGTTTTAGTATAAATCTACTAGACGTTCAAAACTTAACAGCAGACACTACATGTTTTTATTGAAAAATGATATAAATAGGTCACACCGCGCGCGGAAAACACTCTACTCACTATCTACAACAGAATAGATAGTGAGTAGCGTAGCCAATCAGAGAACAGCATTAGTGATAGAACGCTAGTAGATTTATACTAATAGCGGATAGACTGTGAGTAGGGAGCCAATCAGAGCGCGAGGAATCTTGCTAATATCCAGGGGCTGTCTATATCATGATACAAGCAACTGTTTCTTAACAGTCAGTTAACGGTCTAGATGTGTTTTTCTTTTGTACAGCGCCATTGCTGGTGTGCACGCTGATATAAATAACCACGGTGTTTGGTCCAAAGTGAAGACATATGTGGAGTCGTTTGTCCTTGAAACCAGAATAAGGTAGTGTGCTGTTTAACATATCGTGCAGTATGGGGGGACAGTGCGCAATCTCACTGGTTAAAAACGCCGGGTCTGTATTTAAGGGGTTTTCTGTCGATTGACTGTCGAAGACGGCGTTGGGTTGGGGAGGGGGGGCGGGAGGGCTAGGAGCGCGCTTTTTGTCTGGTTTCTGGAAAGGCCGCACGCCTGCTCCCAGGGCAGTCTGTAAAACTGGTCCTTGGAGTGTAATTTTTAAATAGACTTCCCTCCCAGCACTAATGCACGAAAAATTGTCTTTGGTTAACGAACTAGCAAACTCTCAGAAATTTGTAGCTACCAGTAAAGAGAATTAATTCTTCGAACTTCAAACAGTTTATCTTTTTATTATAGAGCCATGAGTTTTAGAGCGTGGATGGTGGAAACTTACATTCGCGTTCTTCAGTACTTGGGACGGGTGCCAAAAGATATGGACAAGTTTACTTCCAAGTTGAAGACACTGGAAGAATTGGACACCATAGCGGCAGAAAGCGGACCCAACAGAACCGTCTCGTTTTCCTGACAGAATCATATGATAGAATACAAATATATAGCCATTTACTGCCAGTTACGGAGGCACGCTGATAAATTTACAGCGGTCAAGCGCATTTGTTTGGGATGTAACCTCCCGTTCTATGCTGTTGGTAATTTTGAGATTTGACAGGACCTGATAAAATCAGCCTTTTCAAAGTTCAATGGGACTGTTTCAGTGCTTGTAAATTTCTTGATTTTGAAGAACTGTGAATGCCTGTCACAGCAAAGATCACAGCCAGTTTTGACTGACAATAGGAGTAATTTAGTAACTGTATATATTATGAGAATTCACACCGCCGTAATTGCATAATATTGTTTCTAATTATGAGATACAAAGTGACGATAACGCATTTTTTAGCGTTTATTTCATTCCAAATATTCAAGTGCGCTATAAAATCCCAAATTAGTCGAATATTTTCTGACTTCTAAAAGCATCACCAAACTAGGTACATCAGTTCATAGTTAATAAAAGAATCTGTTTATGAAGCTCAGCAAAGTCCTTTGTTTTATGTTTTTGTTACCGTTTTTAGCCTTGACGGTGCACAAACAACAATAGGTTTTGAATTTTGCATGAGCAACGAACCAATAAAAATATCACTGTTAAGTTATTCAGCCATAGTGTGTGATTGTAAAACAAAAGATTGTGCACTTTCGTAGAACTTTCAACATAAATTGCAGCACCTTTGTTATGGCCTTTGAAACTTGCAAGGTTTCATAACCAGTCCCTCGAGTAACTATGATCAGTTGAAACGGTAAAATGCAAACGTGGGATGTGGCGGGAAAATCAAGATCACGCTTTTCTTGGTCCCGTCCAGAATCGTGTAGACAGAAGACCTAATCACATCTTCTGAGACCCAGGGGCAGTTAGCTGGCGAGGAAGGCGAATAAAACGGGCTAATTCTGCCCCTGGGACTCCAAGGATGGCCTAACTGTGAAGAAATTTCCGTTCATTTCAAAACAATAATAATAAATAAGAAGAATTTTAAAGGGATGAAAAAGCACACAGTGTATATTTGGGGACTGGCTCTAGTGAATCCAACTCCCGTTCCTTTACAGCGGTCAAATGTACGACGCGTGCGCAGTTCCCACCATAATTTGGCAAAGATACACATGATCGTGTAAAACTTTCACTTTAACTTTCACTTCAGACAACTTCAGCTTTTTACGTTGAGGGTGAGTTCAAAATGAAGTAACTGTCATTCACAAGTTTTTTGCATCCACAAGTTTTGTGCATCATTTTCGTACGGACTTCACGCTCGTTAATGTTTGAACTGATCCGCTGTGAGTTTTCAGCCTTTGGGATTACTGTGAGAGGGAGTGATATGTTTGTTTGGGTTTGGGTTGCGTGGCTCGCAAAAAAAAACCGTGAAACCAAATCTGGTGTGAAATTTGCTGCATTTGAAAGGTTCAGTGGGCCCAGAGAAATGCTGGGAAAGACGTATTACTTTTCGTGACGTTTGTATCAAGGGTTCACCAGGCCTCGTAAATTTTATGAAGGACACCGAAGGATGCCTTTTTCTTAAATTTGTTGGAGTGGACAATTTGGTAGCCTACATGCAGACGAAATCCATACGTTGTCTGCACTTAGCAATTGTTTGTTTCCGTTTCCAGTCATTTTGCCTTTTACTTAATTTTGCATCGACCATCAATTAATTTTTCAATCCCTCTTACTGACGTCAATGGGCCCCTTTTGACGTGTTGTGGACGGTAATTGTCATGATACGTAGTTCGCTATAGCACTTCAAAGGAAGTAGGTTTTATAGGACATGTCGGGCCGTTCAAAGACTACAGGGACTGTATTTGTAAAGAATAGTTTCAACGGACCTAATAGGTACTGGGTGTTTGTGAAATTGAAGCGAGGGGCGCAAACCATGTGTACTAAATTGCTTTTGTGAGCAGCAACAGCCAGTTTCACCCCTACGAAAATAAGAACCTAAATAGCCGGATTTTTCACTATTCATAATATGTATACGAATCTTTTTAGGCCGAATTTAAAAAAAAAGTGCATTGTTGTTACAAGCGTGTTTTTAATGTGTGTTGCCTTCCCTATTTTACGGACACCGCAGTGCGACCAGAAAAAATAAGCGGGTTGATTGAAGGGAACTTGTATGGCTTGGGACCAAGAAAACTGTCCGTATTTTTGCGTAAGTTTTTCCGGCGTGCGAACCCGTCTGGTCTCAGAACAAAAATTCTGGAGCGAGTGTGAGCTTGCTTTTGGAAACTCGCTTTCCGCGGCGCCATCTGCGATTTGTCAATTCAATTCGATAATTTTGTAGTCTAGTTTTATTTTTACTGTACTCGTTTTTTGGTGTTTTAAACTTTAAAGTCACTTTTTGGGGTGACTAAACAATGATCGATAAGTTCGCGAAATTTGATTACCTTTGAACCCATTTTCCCCCACTGAAATTGCAAAAATCAAACCTTGCGCTATTTGGCTTTGTAACCAAGAACCCACGAAAATTAGTGATGTTAACGTAAGGAAATGTAAGGACAACCTCCCAAGGTGACGAATTCAATATAAACCTCGCTATGCTAGAGTCTTTTCTAGTCACAAGGAAACAACCGTACGCCAAGAAAAAAATTCTTGTGTGGCAATATTCTATTGTCATGTTATTCAGAGTCGTGGTTTAAGGGGGTCCTCTTCTAAGTGATAGGAAGTTTGTGAATAATGACCTAAACGTTGCATGTTTACCCGTGTTTTCCCCTCGAGTCGGCGAAGTAAATATCCACCACTATATTCACCAACACTGAGGTGAATAATTGGTACACAAGTATATAGCCAGCCCCCTAAAGTTATTTTGTCCTCTGATAAATGGGGGAAGACTCGCGCGAGGCGACAGCTGCTTTCCTCTGAGGTAAATGCTTTCCGCAGTTTGAGTAGCCAATCAGAGCTCGCGAAAACACTATTCAGTTGTGTGGTATATGCTAACGCGGACAATGGACTGATTTTGCCAAAAATCTTCGCCTTACTTCGCCTTTGTCAAAAATAATATATTTTCCTGAAGGGGAAAGGACGACTTGAAAGAACTGACGTGTTTTTCAAGTAGCTTGTGGGTGGGAATACATTGTGCCGAGGGTTGTTTTGAAGAAACATTCAGATTGTCGGAAACAGGTAAAGATAGCCGTCAAAAAAGTCAAAAATCCATATTTTTTTGGCGCCAGCTGTGTTTGTGTCGTTTATTTCCCTCACTTAGATTGAGAACTTGGGGTGATAGTGAAACTAACTCTGCTCTGCGTTGATCAATGTTTTACCTTTAAATGGTGGGTTCAGGTAAGAAATTATTATTAGGTAAATGTTACTTTAGGTAAGCTGGTAACATACGCCCGAATTTTACGCTCGCCAGTTGAAACATAACATTTCTGCCACTTCGAAGGCATTTCAACTTGATTCAGTTCGGCAGAAATTAGACCCCTGAATCGGTAGTATCAGAATGAAATATAATTTTGTGACACTGCACATGCAAATTTGATCTGCCGGCTCTTTGTTTTTCATGCACTCATCCAACTTGTGATTAAAGACTGACTTCAGGCATTTTCACAATAGACTTACCATTAAAATCAAATAAAGTAAACGGATCTTTCCGGCGAAATATCTGTTCGGAAAGGCTAAGTCAGCTAAAATATTTGTATTTTTAAAATTGCAATGAATAATTACAGTTTTCTATGACGAAATGACACCTCAGACTTTGGGAAAATGTGGTGCCCATTAAGGTCAGCGAACATTTTGAAAAAATCAACAACACTTGGAAAATCAATGGAAAGGATTCCGTTCCCTAAATTATTCGCAGGCGGCTTAAATGTTCAGCTAAAAAATCCAAACAGATCAACCTGCGTTAGCTTACACAAATATCCCTTTAAAAGGTTCTGAAAAAATCTGAGACATTTGAAATGACATTTGAAGAATTTTACAAATTTTCTTACTCACCGTGCATGATCACACAGCTAGATGGTGCACGAATTGTACGGAAAAACGTGCCATTTCACAGTTTTTTTTTTTTTAATTGTGAAAGCCATCGAAACCACTGTAAAGAGCCCCTTGAAATTAGCAACGTATATGAATTCGAGACATACATCTTACCTCCGATAGATGTGGAAACAGAGGTCGTTAAATTTCAAAATTTATGGATGCCGGCCCGAAGCGCAAGAAATCCCTTTCGCGCAGTACTGAAAACAAAATCATTTTAATTTCAATCAGACCTGTAATCATTAAAAATCCGGCCTTTTTTTCTTGTTAACATCGGTTTATCGTCTTTAAATCATGGCCGACTTTGAAAGCACACAGACTTACTGAATAGGTGTTTTATATTATTATTATTATTATTATTATTATTATTATTATTATTATTATTATTATTATTATTATTATTATTATTATTATTGGTGGCTAGAGAAAACAGGTCCGGGCTATACATGAACTGAATTTTAGTCACTCAGTGTATGCCATTACGAAGACAGTGACTCAGGAGATTTGAGCTCAGAGAAAAATTCTGATCCAATTATTCAATCAGTCCTATCATACTGAAAAAAGACGGTTTATTATTTGTATTACTATAATCATAACGGTCCATTAATTTGCAGGATTGTTTAGCTGTGTGACTGATTAATTTTTCTTACCCAGCCAATCCGGCCTTGTTGTTTATAGAATACTGATTCCTGCATGTATTGTTACAAAATGTAATAACAATTACATGTAACAAGAACGTTTCTAAATGGCTTCGTCTAATTTTGATCCACAAATTACGTTAAGATAACAAACAGTGCTAGAATCGACTACAAAGTCATATTATGGGGAGTACATTTGATCCTCAAGAGGGTGCTCAGCAAGGAGACATTTGGGTCGGTTTTAACCACAGGTGGGTTGCGATAAACCAACATCAGTTCTGTAATTAGTAAACTTTTATTTTAAGTGAATTTCAGCAAGGTGATATGGAAAAAATAAACAAAACCTTTTTTTCTAGATTAAGACTGGAAATATCGTTGGGCTGTACAGGTTTCAGTGTTTTATGACAAGAAAGACAGATTTCGGGGGAAGATGATCACGATAAAATGATATGGGGCGCTTTCATTTGCAGTAAATACGTATATAGATAAGCTTACTCGGAGCATTTTGTACAACAACCGCCGGTGGTATTCATGCACGAGTATCAGGGAAAATGTGAGCCACTTGTGCAAAGAGAGTACTGTTTTGAAGTGAAAACCTTTAACATCATCCGGTCCTGGAAAAATAAAGAGAACGCCAGTTTGATCGAAAGTTGCAAGGAAAAGCTTAGTTAGTGCCCCTTTTTAAGCTGGCTGGGAAAAACGACATTTCACCCGTCTGGATAGAAGACAGAGTTTTTGGCCTCGCCTGGCTAAAGAAAGGCCGATTACGCAAGGTTACGTTTTTGATGATTTAAGTGGCGATTTTTTGCGGCGATGTGCAATTCGAAAAAATTTCGTACGGGAGGGAGGAGGGACCGCCCCAAGTCAATCCTTATCCTTCATAAATACATTTGTTTTTTATTGAAGTGGTACTCCTTCCATAAACCTTTTCTTTTAATACCTTAAAAATAAGCCTCAGAGAAAATAAGTAGTTCATAGCGGGATTTTAGTCGCTCCAAAGTTCAAAGCTATCGTAGATTTTTGCGTTGTGACTTTTGACCAAATTTTGCAAACATTTTTAGTACCGAACTTGGCTGCTTTCTCTGGCATTTTTAGGTGTATTTTGGCGGCCCCTCATTTTGAAATATTGAAACAGCAAATTTCCCTATACTTTCGTATCAAGCGCAAAAATCCACCCCTTTCGGACGAAGCCTCCCAGCATAGCCCAGAACAGGGAGTAAACTACCCGAGATTTTCGCTGCTATTTCAAGGCGGTTTGATTGCAATTTTGTTGCGATAAGAGCAGAGCGCTTGCACCGTCAGTAGAAGGCAACGGTCAAACGGATTCCACATCATCTAACATTGTTGAATACAACTTTGTTGTAATCAACAAACTAAGGAGGCCCACACGACCGGAGCTTATCCCGGTTTCTGTAGCATGAAGCAACTGAGAGTATTGCTACACCCCCCTGGATATGGGATGCTAGTCCATTGCAGGGTTACCCCCAGCAGTATGTCGTCGGTACCCATTTATACACCTGGGTGGAGAGAGACAATGTGGGGTAAAGTTTCTTGTCTAAGGAAGCAACACGATGGCGGGCACTAGGCGTCGAACCACCAACCTTCAGATCTAAAGTCCAACGCGCTAACCACTTCACCACTGCGCTCACATACGAATGTTTGACGGCAATCAATACAATACAATATAATACAATACAATATGATACGATACGATACGATTCGATACGTTGCAATGCAATGCAATGCATTGCAAAGCTTTATTGACACCCCTGGTGGGGCTTTTCAGCATCATTCAACAGGGTGGCCAAATGCCCTTATCACTGATGTTGCATTCAACAGTGTTGAACGGTGTTGAAGGGAAATGTTGAATCCGTTTGGCCAGGCATAAAGCCTGCCATTAGCGCCCCATCAAGGGAGCTTTTAGTTGTAGTTATTGCTCCCATGCCCCCTCAACACGCAATCAAATCGCCGAGCAATTGTCATAAATCGCCCGTAGTTTACATAGGCGATACACGGTCTGCAGTGCAGGCGTTTTTTGGTGGGCGAGCGGAAGAGAATCAAACGGAAACCAAGCAGAATCTAGAAAACCAGGCTATTTATAACCTCAGGGGGGAGGTAAGGGGTCAGAGGATTCTGATCCTCTCTTAAACAACTGCTCAAATTGTTTGCGCACTCCATGATTGGAAGTACTATTCCACGGTACACCCTCTCAGCCCGCAAGAATCTCCCCTATCTGCTTCTGTTCTTCTGTCGTTAACAAGTTTTGCGATGGACTCTATATTGCCTTCTAGGAAGTTTATTTTACATGATCATGATTTTTGTGTGGAGAGTCACTTGTCTGCGCTTCCACGAGCAGTGAAAACGTGGAACGTTTTTTGCGCTTTTGTGAAACAGTTGTTAAATACTAGCATAAATGTCAGAAAAACACTGAACAGAATGTTCCGCCGGTTACTCACACGGACTGTTCTGTTCGACATCTAAGTTGTTCTTTTTTAGTTAACCCTTTTCGCCCAGGGCGCCTAGTCGAGGCAATACGGTATTAACAGACTTCATAGTGCATAGAATTTAACCGATTCCAGTTCCTGTTTTGGTTTCATTTACTCACACACCAAAAGGCCGATTAAAATAACAGTTTTCACAGCACGGCAATAAAAATTAGCAGGCAATGTTTTGATGCCTTTACGTCTGCTTTTGCATTTTAATTAGTATTTGGTATTCAATCCATTTTGGAAGGTTATTTTTTATACATACAAATTTAGCCGAGATGAAATAGTTTTTCAGAAGTTAAAACCGTCCACTTGTTTTGTCTTTTCAGAACAACTGATAGGAATTCCACCGATACATATACATTTTTATCGAAAGACAACATATTCGCCCTCCGGCCCCGGACCATGAATCTGACTTGTAGAGCAGAAATTTTAAAACGTTAAAAAGTCATCAACCATCTTAGTGGCGTTAAACCTCTTATATTCCTTTCTAGAAACCAATAAAGAAAGTCATCAAATACAATCCTCCTCAATCGACAATAGAAATTCCTCTTCAAAACGTTACGAAATTGTGTTAAAATTCAAAGTCTGGTTTTTATATGATTTCATAGTCTTTTTTTCTCCGATATTATATCATTCAATTCCATCCAAGAGTAGATTCGTTTGAATAACAAAACCGAAATTATATCCATAACATTCCCTTACGACTTTATAAAACTACTGTTTACAAAGCTAAAAAACGGTACGTTAAGAAACCGAACGTTTTCGACTGATTAAGTTAACTTCAGGGTAAAAAGACGGTCTGAAAACGTTCGGTTTCTTTTTTCTTAACGTATCCTAATAGTATTTAGCCCTGTAAATAGTATTTTTTGAAAACAAAATTGATTTTCAAGTTTTAAAAATTCACTGCAACCAATTAAGTTCGCTGTTGAAAACATGGCATTTGCGCAATGCAGCTTGCTTGGCAAAATACAATTAATCGTTTCCTTAATGTCTTATCTTGCTGCGGGAAGCAAGGAAATAAAAAATAGTGTATGTATATATTTCAGAAATAGCCAACAGCGCAAACACGAATCTAATGAAAACCCTCGAAAGAGTTTGGAAGAATTCGACAGTTAATATACTTCGGATTCTTCCAGGCTCCCTCGAGTGTTTGCATCAGTTTATGTGATACAAAGTGGCCCTTTTCTTCTTGTTTTATTATAAATAAAGCCAAACAGCTAAGCTTCGCAATTAATCAGAGCACGCATTAACAAAAAGGTTATAAAGATATATATATCCCATGAATAATCACCTGTACGTTTGGCCTTAAAAACACAACCCACGTACCAGACGTTTTTAGCTTAGCTCATTTCAGTCTGGCTTAGCTCATTCCATTCTGCGTTGGTTCACAATCAGGTATATAAAAAACAACATATTCGTTCACTCTTCAAAGTCCCTGGTCAAAAAGTAAGGCAGCGCGTAAAACAAGTTTTTGCCGAAGAAGCGGTATTCTGTTTCAAGTAAGTTATGAGGCTTCCCTACGAGTAAATCGACTGTGAATCTAAATACGCCATTATACTGGCATATTAAATGTTTTTCTTTCTTTTTTTTTAAGATCTCATAAACTCAAGTTCAAATAGTCTGAAAAAGTACAATAATTGTGATTTTTTCCTTTTTCGCCATCGATTGAAATAGTCCAGTCCATAAAGGCAAGATGTAGGTAATGGGTGGGTGGGTGGATGAATGAATGGATGGACTAAATCCATGAAATACTTTCAGAGTTGAAGTATCTAGGTATAAACTAAATTTAAAAACAAAAAATGTACCCTTGTTCTGCGTCTTTATGATTTAATTTTCGGTCACCGTTGTTTTTTACCGCATCAAGCCAACAACGACTTCTCTGACGTTGTCATGAACGCAAAAATATAATGTTAATTCTAGCCTGGTGGCTCTTAAATTCCTTCAGGGTTTCAGGAAGTGACACGATCCCAATATGGAGCAAGCTTTAAACCAAAGCGACCAAGACACATTTGTTTGGCAAAAGGACGGTTACTTCGCGTATGGCTTTGTCATGTTCCTGATTCTGACCATTGGTTTCCTAGGCAACGTGTTGACGCTTCTCGTCCTTCAACAGCGTGAACACCGCGGGCGAAGCGTGACACCCCTCATGATCAATCTCGCAGTGGCTGACATATTTATTATCGTGTTTGGCTACCCGGTAGCAATCCACGCCAATCTCCGCGGTGAGCTGCTGGAAAGCTCTCACTGTAGCTGGGGAGGATTTGTAAACGGTGCTGTTGGGATAGCTTCCATTTTTACGTTAACTGAAATGAGTGTGGTATCGTATTTCGGTCTGAAGCAAGTGAATAGAATTTCTAGACTTTCAACTCTTCAACTTGTCTGTTTGATTGGTGGAGCGTGGCTGTACGGAGTCCTCTGTATGCTGCCACCATTGCTGGGCTGGAATCGGTTCGTTCTTTCATCTTCTAAAATTAGCTGCTGTCCGGACTGGGCAGGGAAATCAGTTACAGATACAGCATATAACCTTCTTCTTGTCACGCTGGGTTTCTTTGTGCCTCTGACAGCCATGATGATTTGCTACTACAAAATTTATAGGTAAATAGTTCTTCTTGTTGTTGATGTTAATTGTTGTTATTGTCGTTAAGTCAGTGTTGTTGTCGCCGTCTTGCTGTGGCTGTTGTTGCCACCGGCTCATGTGGTTTTTGTTGTTGGCTGTTGCTTTCATCACTGTTGTCGCTTTTTCAGCAAGTATGAAGCTGTTGGATTGTTCAGTGTCTGCCGAAGATGTTGCTGTTGTCGTCGCTGTTAATTATATATGCTGTTCTTGTTGCCGTTGGTTTTGCTGTTGATGTTACTGTTGCTGTTGTCATCGTGTTTGCCGTAGTTGTTGTTGTTGTCATTGTTTTTGGTGGTAATAATGGCGGTGTAAGTGTGACTGTGATTATGCTAATATCGTCTCTGTCACTGTTGTTGTTGTTGTTGTTGCTGTTGTATAATAAATGAAAGAAACAAAAGCTCTAAAGTCATCAGTATTCAGCACAACGCTGACGATATGCATTTGTTCGATAGATTTAGTCTCTGAAAATAATTTCTAATTTTCCTTTTAGCTTAATTCATCGAACTTTCGTCCCAGGAAACGCAGAAGTTCAACTAAGGCAGCGAAACTCAGAACTGAAAATCGCACGTATGACGGCCATGTCTGTAATTGCTTTTATGCTGAGCTGGGCGCCATATTGTGTCGTAAGTCTTGCGGCAGTATTTACCAGAGATCACGTGATAGCAAACGGGGAGGCGGAAATCCCTGAGTTGTTAGCCAAAGCCTCAGTTATCTACAACCCCGTCATTTACACCATCATGAATAGTCGGTTTCGGGCTACGTTATTTCGTATTCTACGCGTGCGCAGAAATAGGACAAATCCAGAGGTGTTGATCATCACAACAAGAAACCAGCACAGCTTAAGACAGGATACAAATCATCACCATGGCAATATTGAACTATTCAGTGGACTTCATCTAACAACGATAGGAAGGCGAGTTTCAAGAAATCACATCACTGCAACTTACGTGGAGCAAAATACGCTGCCAAACACAGAGTCGGCTGAAGCTCCACTCTAAACAGTAGAGAGCGAGAGGAAAAATGCTACTTGTAAAGCCTCCACGTGAACACGTGATTCTCATCATGTGAACACAGGTATCGCAGCGGTCATTGGTACGATTCCTGTTATAACTTTTAAATCAGTTCTTATGGACTCAAAAAACAATTCCTTAAATTGCAAACATACTTCCATTCACTTCATGGTTACCAAAGACGAAAGAAGGGAACAAACGATTTTGTAATGTCACTTTTGCAGAGGTTTTTGCCAAAATAATAGGGAAGAAAACAAGAACAAAATTTCGAATTCATACAAAACTGTCCTCTCTTCTAAAATTTTTCCAAAACACGATTTAGTGAGATCTTTTCGTTACGGGTCCATCTTAGCGGACTGTATAGGAAAATTCGGACTGCTCAGGGAACCAATCAGAAAGCTCCTTTTCAGCGCGGACCAGTTCAGCCATATGATAAATGTTGAATGTTCAATCTTTTTTTAAACTGGAGAAAGTCTTGCGGTCGTGAAAACGAAAAACTAAACTTGGGCACTTTCCTTCTGATGCTCGCCAAAAACTCCCGGAATGTCAAAATAACCACAATTCCAGCAATCATTCTTACTTTCTTTTACATCTTTTAATAGGTTTGGGTTAATCTTTTCATGTTTTATTTAGTGATCTAGGAAGAATAGTAACTCTTAACTGTAAATACTTCTGTAACAATTTATTTATTTATTTATTTATTTATTTATACATGAACATCTGGTTTAAAATTAATTAATTAATTAATTAAAATTAAATTAAAATTTTGGGAATTATAACATTTAACAATTAAAAGGAAACTCCATCTAGGACCTCGAGGTACATCATTACACGACTTAGGAATCGTCATTATTTTAGAGAGAATTTTTACATTTCATCAAATTTTTCCTACTTTTACTATCAGAAAACTTGTGGAAACCAGTTAGGGGAATTGACGAAAGGGCCTGAACTGTTAACGCCTTCACTAGCTACAGTGTGGACTAGGCCGATTTCTTGAAGGCGGTAATCATTTCATTGAAGCCATCGAGAACTTGCTGCGTTGTAGGGTCGCCAGGCCAGCAACCCTCATTAATGCCTGTATTTCTAATGTCGGAAACACCCATCAGTAAAAAGCCTCCTTTCACCAGGAAAAATCCCTGAAGGTCACATATCTGGCGGTATTTCTTCTCAGCAGCGTTAAGAATCATATAATTCTTGATACGTGTCAGATCAGCAGCTGTGTTTGGTAATCCAGAAGTTGTGAACTTTTTCACGTCAGCAGTCAGTTTTCGTACTGTATTACCAACAATGTGGTCACTGACTCGCTTGAATTGTCCTTTTTCAGGAGCAACCCATTCCGCCAGAAATCCACTACAGTCGAGACTCGGGTCATCAACACACTTAACACCACTGATAATCGGTAGAATAATCTTCACTGTCTTAACGTTCCCTTTCAAAACCTTTAAAATCTTGTCAAGCTCATTGTGAATAACGTCACTGCAGGCTACAGGTTGTTCGTCTTCTCCCTTTTCTAGTCCTTTTTCTTTATATAAAGGCTTTTTGCAGACCACAAACCCAACCGATGGTACACCTTCGATGTGGCAAGCAATTTTCTCCCTGCCGGCCTTCCTCTCGGAGCATAAGGTGTTGTAGTCGATGTTGGGTTTTGCTTTCTCGATCTTTTGACGAGCAGTGTCGAAGTCATCTGCTGCGGCCATTATTAGGAACGTAAAGAAAGGAATGGCGACCAAGGTGAAATAAAGCTTGCATACTTCCATTTTTGCCTACAAGACACATGAATAATTGCTGACATTAATATTATAATAATAGTAACAATAATTATAATAATACTTTATTTATATAACGCCATTTTCATCGCTATCCAATAAGCATTCCAATTGTCAGTTAGATCTACTTTTCTTTTTCAAAAATGAGATGGAGACTGCAATCCTGAAGACCACATTCAAAACGGCCGCCACTGACTTCCTACACTCATGGCCAGAGGAGAAGTATTTTTCCTATGCTGTTTTGTGACATAAAATAAATTCTTTTGGCAAACTGAGCCAAGGTACATCTTTTGTGCCAAAATGACTAATGAGGCTAGTATGACAAACATGTCTCGGTTATCCAAAACATAAAAGCCATGAAATCAAAAAGTCAAGACTAGCAGGTTTTGCAATTCTCTTTTTACATAATGTAAACTAAATCTCCCTCTCCGATAACTGATTTGCTACGAGGGAAAAAGAACGCATCAGGAATGTTATAACAGCTATTGTAATGTTAAAACAGCTGCAAACGGATCTTGAGTCGCGCATCATGCATGGTTCCATGACAGTGACAATGTCTTTATTGGTCTCTTCATTAAAAAATGGTTTTTCAGTAGCCATTGCAATCAACGTAATAGATATACAAAAGTATATATAAAACAAAATAGTGAATTGAAATCCTCATCGGCTATTAGAGTGCTCAATAGTTAAGACTAGAGCAATGAATAAGTAGAAATGAGGAGTTGGATTATTTGGTCCAAGACATTTAATTGCTACTCAGAGTTTCATGCTTCTTCCGAAGCAATCATCAGACAACTGCCAGAAATAACGGTTACAATCAGAGATGTTTCAAAAATACAGAACAATACATAATAGGTGTGGCGCGGGATCTTATTGCTAACAAGAAATTCTTCAGAATTTACAGGCGGCGCATAGTCTCTCACCCCCCGTCGCCCCTCCCCTTTTCTCAAGGAAAAAAGGTTTAACTTTAGTAGTTCGTGGTTTCCGGTGACCTGTTATGGACAATTTGCACTTCCGGTATGTAAGGAATTAAAGGTATGTATGCAACTTGAGAACTTTGTTCACCAGTGACCTCTGTACGACTCTAGCGAGAAAGGACAAAACCCTGTGGCTTTCACGCTGGAGAAATAAATCGTTCTTAAACCGTGATATCGTTAAGTACGGCCCTTAGGCATTCACGACAAATGTTTCAGTCTTCAGACAAGGGCTGCATTCGGATCCTAATGACACGACTGCAGGTTAATTGCAATCTATTTTTGTAACAACGATGCAGGTCCATTTTAATTTACGTCATGAGAACAACAAGACCATTGTTCCTCTTTGGGTCATCGGAGGCCTCAAGAACGGAGTTTATGATCGCTTTGGCAACGTGTCGAGTTGGAAGCACTGTGTAACCACTACTAACAATAGTCTCCATGAGTCATTGACGATCTCGCAGGCTAAGTAGTCTCAGCTTTCCGGAAAATCAATGAACCTACATCGCTCTCTTTAACAAAAAGGTGTTGTTTAAAAATCACTCTCATAAGAGTTTAATGACCTTGTCACGAGCAAAATGTCCGGTATTTGAGAGATTAGCTTTTAAGGTGGCCGAACACAGTTTTCAAGTACCTATGCGTTAGCCATCGTTATTTTAAAACCACTGGCAGTTGGGTGGCCAAAATTGGTAAGCTGCAAGTTCAACTAAAAAAGATTAGATTTTGATATGTTTTATTGGACTTAGTACCGTTGCCATGGCAACAGAGCTGGAACTAAACCAGCTTTAAATAATGAGTTTGATTTATTTTCAGGAAATCCAGTCGTTAGATTTTTTCCATTTTTTGTCTATAGAAAACTCAGAAAAATAGTGGCCTATTAACACTGGTCTCGTGAAGTTTTGACAGAGAGATCTTCTGTAATTTTGTGTATTGCATTCTAACGTTTTCTGAACATGTTCTCTGTCAGATTCCAAATTTTTGTTTGTAGGCGAGTTACGCGTGTTCTGAACTAGTTTTCTACCAAATTTCATGAAATTCTAACGAGCGATTCTGTAGAAATCAGTACATTTCCACGAAGCCATGCAATAACAATTTTCCGGTTAACTGCGCATGCGTTACATTTGACAGGGTTCTCGATCTTTCTCGAGCCATTAAAACAATTCCTGAAAGGCAGGGTATTTTCCAATAGTATTACCTTTAATACACTGAAAAACAAACGTCTTTCACTCATAGCAAACTGTTTGATTGTTAAGACGGAAAAAGCACTTGCACAATCTTCACTGAACAAAATAAAATGATCGATGCATGTACAGGTGTTTTCTTAAAGCTTTGCGCGCGCGCTAATTCACGTCAGCAGTACAAATCGCAGAGCGCGCGCAAACTGTGTTCAGACACCTTAATCTAACGAGCCTGATTGTTTAGAGCCCGCGCAGAGACTAAGTCTACTGACTTCCGTAAATTCAGGAATGTGCGTTGCATTTTATGAGACGGCCGCGTTCCTGTACCGTTCATTTCGGAATGAGCATATATGTGGGGGGGGACAGGGGGGTTTAAACCTCCCGCTTCCCGTACCCTTTAATCCCGGTTCCCGCCCTGTATTTTTTGGCTCCCGCCCCTTTGCATTTTTTCGATTGCGAAATATTGCACAATGTTGCATAATTTTTCATTTTTTCTCCCGCCTCCCGCCACCTTGGGAATCCCACTTCCCGCCCCCTCTTCTCCCGCCTCCCGTATGCCTCCCGCCCCCTTTTCTCCCGGTCTCCCGCCCCCCTGTCCCTCCCCCCACATATATGGTTTCTATATCTTAATTTAAATTTGGTGTCGCAAAGCCCGATGTATGTTTCTCTTCTGGTTGGTGTAGTAACTTCAGCTTGGTATACGATGTTTTGGGCGTTGCAGTTTCCATCCATGGGGCACGTGTTTGGTTTCCGGCAGTTACAATTTTTGTTCTCTTCATCATTGTGTGTGGGTTTGTTGATTTCTGCTTTATTGTGGTTGGATATAATTGTTTTGATGTTATTCATGCAGCTGTAACTTAATTTAAGTGTGTTCCGATTGAAAATCTTGTGTAGTGGATTAGATTTGGGGAAGTGCTGGTCAGTAAGGGAAAGGAAGCATCCTACGTTTGTTTCAACGTTCTTGCTGTATGGCGGGTTGTACCATATGATGTTTCTTTGTCTGCGTTTCCGTGGGTGTGGCCATGGTGTCTGGCTGGGGGATTCATCGTAGGAGAAGTTGTAGTGGTAACTGCTTTTATTGACTGCTTCTTGGTAGACGTGTTAGGCGTTATCGAAGCATTCTTTATCTGATGATATTTCGGAGAGCCTCCTGTTGATGGATTTTGGGATGTTCTTCAGGATAGACGGTGGATGGTTGGATTTTTTGTGTACATATTATGGGATGTTTCCTTCCTTTGTATAGGGATAGTATTTCCCACTTCTGAGGTCAAGCGTGACGTCTAGGAAGTTGACAATAGTTGTGTTAGCTTCAACTGTGATCTTTAAGTCGGTGTCACGGAAGATTTTGTATAGCTCTTTTTTGATCTTCTCAATCTCCTGCGGTTTCCTGTTGAAGGCTGCTAATCCGGCATCTCGGTATAAACCTATGTTTTGTCCATATTTTTCGGTGAGGAGGGACAAAAGGTAGCAATCAACCAACTCACATATATGCTCATTTCGAAACGAACGGTACGGGAACGCTACCGAATTCAGTAAGCACGTATGGAGCCTGAAAGACCAGAACATTAAGTTCGACATCAAATGGCGTAAAGTAAAACAAGCTCGATCTTACTCGAACGTTACTGAGAAATATAATTTGTGTTTGTGGGAGAAAGATTTCATAATTTGTAAACCTGAAATGTCAACACTCGATAACAGAAACGAGCTAACATCGTGCTGTAGACATTTTTGGAACATCTCTGGTTGTAACCGTTATTTCTGGCAGTTGCCTGATGAGTGCTTCGGAAGAAGCATGAAACTCTGAGTAGCAATTAAATGTCTTGGACCAAATAATCCAACTCCTCATTTCTACTTAAAAGTCTATATATATATATATATATATAACCAAAAAATGGAGTGAAATTCTCATCTACTACAAAGTGCTCAATAGCTGAACTAGAGCGGTGAATAACAGTAAGAATTCAAGAGTTAGTTTTTATGGACATTTACTCGCTACTCTGAGTTTCATGCCTCATGCGAGGCAATCATCAGGCGACTGCCAGAAAAAACGGTTACATTCAGAGATATTTGAAAATTCAGAACAATACAATACATTGTGTGTCACATGTCACGTCACGCGGGAACTTTAACACTAGTTAGAATAGAACGTTTTTCAGCAAGAATTTCCTAGCATGTCTACAACACGATATAAGCTCATTTCTGCTGTTGAGAGTTGACATTTCCGGTTTACATAAAATGAAAAATTTCTCCCACAAACACAAATTGCATCTCTTGGTAATATTCGAATAAGACCTAGCCTGTTTAACTTTGCGCCACTTGATGTGATACTTAATGTTCTTATCTTTGAGATTCCATATGTATTTACTTAGTTCGGTAGCGTGTTTATACCGTTCATTTCGAAAAGAACATACATGGTTACGATATCTTAATTTAAATGCAGTGTCACAGAGTCCGATGTAAGTCTCCTTCGTGGTTGAGGTGGTGACTTCGGCTTGGTAAATGATGCTTTCCATGTTACAATTTCCATCCATAGGACACGTGCTAGGTTTTCGGCAGTTGCAATTTTTCGTTTGGTCATCAGTGTGAGTGGATTTGTTAATTTCAGCTTTGTTATGGTTAGATATAATTGTTTTGATGTTGCCCATGCAGCTGTAGCTTAATTTGATTGTGTTACGGTTAAAAATTTTATGAAGTGGGTTAGATTTGGGGAAATGCTTGTCAATTAGTGAAAGGAAGCATTTGCCGACGTTTGTTTCCACGTTCTTGCTATATGGTGGATTAAACCACCATAACCACCTCAACCATAACCACCTCAACCACGAAGGAGACTTACATCGGACTCTGTGACACTGCATTTAAATTAAGATATCGTAACCATGTATGTTCTTTTCGAAATGAACGGTATAAACACGCTACCGAACTAAGTAAATACATATGGAATCTCAAAGATAAGAACATTAAGTATCACATCAAGTGGCGCAAAGTTAAACAGGCTAGGTCTTATTCGAATATTACCAAGAGATGCAATTTGTGTTTGTGGGAGAAATTTTTCATTTTATGTAAACCGGAAATGTCAACTCTCAACAGCAGAAATGAGCTTATATCGTGTTGTAGACATGCTAGGAAATTCTTGCTGAAAAACGTTCTATTCTAACTAGTGTTAAAGTTCCCGCGTGACGTGACATGTGACACACAATGTATTGTATTGTTCTGAATTTTCAAATATCTCTGAATGTAACCGTTTTTTCTGGCAGTCGCCTGATGATTGCCTCGCATGAGGCATGAAACTCAGAGTAGCGAGTAAATGTCCATAAAAACTAACTCTTGAATTCTTACTGTTATATATATATATATATATATATATATATATATATATATATATATATATATATATATATATATATATATATATATATATATATATATATACAACATACAAAATGAATAAATCTAAAAAAAATGACCATAACTGATTGACTTTGAAAACGCTCCGTCAGAGAGCTGCGGTATTGGCAAAGGAAATGATCGCGTTAGGATATTTTTGGAATCTTAGCATACCACGCTAGCTGCCTGTAAGGGAAACAATTCATACTCACTCCCTGCCCAGGGCAACATACCATTCTTTTGAACAAAAATTCTTCCAGTTAATTTTTATCCTATTGTAATCATTCCTTTCCCTTTTTTCCACACATTTCAGTCTATTTTACGTTCTTTGACTTCTTTCCTCACCCGCTTTTCATCGTTTTATCATTTTACCTTTCAAAGACTGCACATCAGGCAGCCTAAAGCTCATAGTTAATAGTTGTGCCAGAGGACGGTCTTATAATTTTTACTGATCATTATCATATCCACTTGTGAAATGAGGAAACTTTGGCCGCAAAACACCATGGGTGTCACCTGTTAATCTAAAAACCTTTTATCAAAGGAAAACTGTCTTATTGCAAATGTTAATGAAGAAAAAGCTTCAAAACTGGCCTTAGCTCTTCAGAAAATGTTGTCCAAAGATTTTATCCCGGGATTCAATTTTACCACTGAAACATGTACGGTTAGATACAGTCTATCTGATGTTAAGTTCGTATGAATCACGTTAGCCACTATCCGCTCTTTGTTCGCAACCAGAGCTCGGTTGTTCAAAACAGAGCTTACTTAACCCAAAGTTAGCGTGAATTTTATGTTCAGTGTCATAGCTTTTGTCGAGGATTTGCCTTAAATTCGTTTCGAATTTTGGACTTAAGCTGGTTTCTTGTTGTCACTTAAACTAAACAGTGGAGATGCTTTTAAACAAAAGAAAAGGAAACCCTTCTTAACTTTTAGTTCCGGGTTAGCGTTAACGACGTGACAATTTGAGTTGCTCTGTCTGTCTTATTTTAAATACGCCATTTTTTGACAAATTTACCGTTATGCTATGACCTTACCCTGTGTATCCAAAGTTAGTCTTGTCGGGAAATGCACCCCAATTAAGAAGTGACGGGTACCTTTAAGGTAAAGATTCCTTAGTCCGTAGATATGAGTCACTACCGAAAAGTACCAGAAAGGTCATTTTAGCTAAAAGGGTTAATTTCTTTTCTACCGTTTTACAGGTGCAGGTCCCCATAAAAGGATATTTCGTGGTGGGAAGACACCGTATTCGTTGAAATGTTTGCTGAAAAATTCACGTTGACCCGCTGTTGTAATTCTTGAAGTATCTGTGGGACGGAATCTAAGACGGAAAAGTCCAGGTCATCAGTCTAACGTTTGAGTCTTTGTCATGGTGTTTTAGGCTTTGTTTTATAGCTGTGGAAGACATGCAAGTGAGAAAGCCTAGTTAATTTAGTTGAAGTAGCACAATTGTGATTTAGAAACATGCAAATTTTGATCCAAAATAGCAAACACGTCAAAATACAAGATCCTTACCTAACTTTAAAAGAAAACCACTGACATACGACTAAATAAAGCAAAAATGATACCCGTGTCGCGATGGATAGCGATTTTTGGCAATTTTCAGTTTCAATCGCACATTAGGCGATTGCTGGCGATTTTTGCAGAATCCCCGACGTATTCAATCGCTAAGATCTTACATGCCAAATATAGGCGAATGTGATCGCTTGACGTGGCGATCAAAACTCGCTGGAGCAAATCAGTTGCTGTTGCAGCAGCGGGCGCACCTGGCGAGTTTCGCTAATCGCCGCGACGAACGTTTAAAATCACCACGGGTCTGTCGCTGGCTTCACACCAAAACTAACGAAGACTGCCTTTTATCAAGACCGAACTCACTACTTGTAGCAGTCTCTCTTACTTGCCTATAAGAATATACAATTTCACTTGCACGACTTGTGCGAGTCCTACAAGTTGACTACATCCCTTCCTAACTTTTGTGTGTAAAATGAGATGCAGCTTCACCAGTTGTACGAGTTGACAAGACCCCTTCGTGCCTCTAATGAGATGCAGTTTCACCAATTGTACGAGTCGTACGATTTGACAAGACTCCTTCCTAACAGCTGCGTTAAAGCTGTAAATGCCTCTAATGAGATGCAATTTCACTAGTTGTACGACTCGTACGAGTTGTCTGAGTTGACAAGGTTCCTTTATTTCAACTCCACTAAAACTCTATACTGATGAGATACTATTTCACCAGTTCCACGGGGAAAAACGCGGATAGATAGTATTCACGACAGAAAATATCCCAACTCGTCTCAATACAAGCCTACTTTTGAAAAAAGTTACGTCTGTTCCTTTTCCTTTTTAATTTTCTTTTTTATAACTTGTTGTTTTTTGCAGCTTTCCATCTAAAAACTCAACGTTGGTGCACTGAAGTTTTCAAATGGCAGTTTATGTGGAGGTTTTGTCTTGGGACGCCGCATCGACTGATAGTTGCCCCTTAGAAGTTTAGTGATATTAAAACAAGGATATAAGCCTCAAAGCTTCGCCTTTCGGCCTAATATTTCTTTCTTAAAAGAACATCAAATTTCCGATTGGCAACATCAGTAGATAGTCCCTCGAAAGAGCGGACACTCTATTGGTTAAATAGAAGTCTCGAGCTCACTTATCTAATTGTCAATTATACTAAGTTACTTCAAGCTTTCCCTTCAAAGGTATGCAACTATTGCTCCACAAATTCAATTGTTACAACTGAGAGGACAAAAAGTACTGTTTTATTAAAACCCTCCTGAAGTAAATGAACACTACTTTGCCTCTAGTGCATGCAATTAACTGAGTTCAATGCGGTGTGCTGAACTAAACCGATGTTTGAGATTTCAAATATATCTCGTGAAGGTATTAACCTGCCTACACCCATGACCCCCCAGCTATCCTCATCATCGGCCAAGAGCAGCGAAGGCGACTGCATTCCTTGCAAGATCCCTTCATATATTGTGGTGCTGAGCGGCGATGATAGTCAACACTTGGTGTGAAGTTTTAGTCTGGTCTAGGTCACAACCGCAATCCTTTGAAACTGAGATAAAATATTCGGTGAGCGATATTACATTCGAAATTCTAAAATGGGCTGAATTTAAAACGTTACAATTGCCTTAGGGTGCCGTCTTGCCACTAGCTACTCGTATAGTAAAATCCAAAAAACCTATGGGTAGGATACAAACTTGGGATAAAACGGCAGGTAGATCTCCTGCTCACATTCCCCTAATTCACTAATCATTTACCTTATTCTAGGATACAAGAGTAAAACACCTAGTTGTACCAGGAGGCACTCTTTACATTTGTTCAAATTCTCCCAACTATCACTTGGAGAAACATATGCAGACAAATTAGGAGCATCAGTATGCTGACATAAGGGCCTGTACGGAAAAGAGCCTCATTGGACTGGACTGATGGACTGAAGGCCGTGATCATTTTATCCAAGGCGTCGAGAACTTGCTGTGTTGTAGGTTCGCCATCCCAGCAATTCTTATCAATGGCTGTATCTTCAATGGCGGGGACATCGGCCACTAAGAACCCTCCACTCGCCAGGAAAAAGCCCTGAAGGTCACATATCTGGCGGTATTTTTTCTCAGCGGGGTTAAGCATCATATAATTCTTGATATTTTTCAGATCAGCAACTGTGTTTGTTAATCCAGAAGTTGTGAAACTTTTCACGTCAGCAATCAGTTTTGGTACTGTATTACCAGCAATGTGGTCGCGAACCTGCTCGAATCGTCCTCTTTCAGGAGCAATCCATTCCTCAAGAAAGCCACTGCAGCTTGGACTAGAATCATTGCCACACTTAACACCGTTGATCGGGGGTGGAGAAATCTTCACTGTCTTGACGTTACCTTCCGAAACCTTTCCAATGTTCCCAACCTCATTGCCAATTACCACACTGCAGTTCACCTCTTCCAACACAGGTGTTTTGCAAACCAAAAAACCAACCGTTGGTACATCTTTGATGCGGCAAGCAATTTTGTCTTCACCGGCCTTCCTCTCGGTGCAAAAGGTGTCGTAGTCGATGTTGGGTTTTGCTTGGTTAATCTTTTGACGAGCATTGTCGAAGTCATCTGCGGCTGCCATTTTCGAGAACGTGAGAAAAATAATGGCGACCAAGATGAAATAAAGCTTGCATACTTCCATTTTTGCCTGTAAGAGAGATGAATAATAGTTGACATTAACATGCATAGTCAGTATCCACATTCTTTTTTCAAATAATCGAGGTCGATGCGTGCTTAATAGCAAGGTGCAATCCTATATATTCCACCCATCAAAAACTGATAGCTTTTCTTTCTTATACTTTTTTTGTGAGATATAACCGATTTTTTTAACAAATTAAGCCAAGAGACATATTTGTTGTGAAATTGCTAATGGCGCTTGTACAAATATGTTCCATTTTACCAATCATGACTTAACAGCCTTCAAATGCGAGACCCTCAATTTTTTCAGGCTCTTTGACATAATGTAATTGCCTGGCAAAAGAAGTTAAGTAATGGGGTAAGCTGCAGAAGTCAGGATCCAACGGCAGATTATACGGGAATTTTAGGTCTTAGTTAACAGCGAGAATAAATTGTTTTGTAATCGCAACTACATTTAGGGCAACCCAACAAGAAAATTTAAGCAAAATACTTGAAATATTTTCTACTAACTCAGATTGTTTCAGAACTTTTTAAAGGCATATTTGTGTTTGCTTAGACAGTGAAAGCTAATACAGGCTGTTTGGCGAACATAGAATTTCAAAGGTTAGACATTTCGGCCGGCATTGGTGCTTGAGGTTCGCAAACCTTTTAGTTCCACGCAGAAAGAATTTTGAACAAAACATTCCGCATTCCTTGCAAAATCGCATCAAGTGAAATCTCAAACAACAAGCAACTAGAAATTTGTTAAGAAATTGAGACATTAACAGATCCTCAAAGTGTAGGTGCACTAAGTCAAGTATTAAGGAAGTCTAACATTTTCAAATCGGATATTTAGAATGAATGAATGAATGAATGAATGAATAACCTTTATTTAAACACGATAAAGAGATAGAGAGTTTGGTTTAAATTGTATTCTAGCTAGAGGTCAAATTTTACCAGCCAAGCATGTAAAAACATGGCGACTACAACATGCTGCTGTTTGCTGATCCTTAATGTTTAGACTTGTGTGCTAGAAAGTTACAGTATTCTCTTTTCTACCTGCTCTTCTAAGTTTTTAGTAATGGATTGTGTTTTTACAGCCAAGTTTGACAGATAATTTTGTCATCAGCAAGATGCAGAAGCATCTAATTGTCCTCTGCCAGTTTGATCAAAACAAGATAACATGACATTTCCAAGATTGGCTTTAACTTTGAATTCGGTTTTGTAGTTTTAATTACGGATTCGTGTAAATTAATTTACTTTACCTTCCGACGTCCACTACTCAGCTTAAAACTTAAACTAAAAATTGGCGGAGACGATCGACTGTGATTTTTAGTCAAATTACAACTTTTGCATGTTGTTTGCGATAGTCCAAAGGTTATGGTTTGATTTACAGGTAACGATTCTCGTTATAGTAACAGTTCAAGCATGTGCAAACAACGTTAACTGAGTTGTATGCTTCACAATTGTAAGCGTATGTTTCACTGTGCAAACAAGTCCTTAGAAGAAGGGCTACAAGGAGGACAAACAACTGGCCCTCTTATACAAATGACTTAAGTCTAGGGGTAGCGATTCGAGGCAAGAGTCGAAGTTCGTCAAGACAGAAATGACGAGTAATTTAACTTACTTTAAACCGATGAAGTAGTAGCAAACAAGTCTCGAATGTCGTGAATGAATGTCTCTACAAACTTCTTTCTGTTAGAGTGGTCGGTATAATTCTGCGAAACACAGGAAATCAATAAGATACTGTTAGATAGGAAATACAGTCACGCCCAGTAATTAACAATTTCCGTTTCCTTGTTTGGCTTGGCTGAGGAATAACAAAGAGAAACGTATGGACAGAAAACAACTTGATGACGCAAACTTCCGTGTAACACTTTTGCATAGAGTCAAACAAAACAATTAATAAAAACAGCTGCACCAAAAGAATTTTCTTTCTAAATGAAAGTAAATTCCATCGCAGTAAAAGAGAATTTCATAACAGTGCTTTTAATTTTATATTGTGGAACGATAGAGAAAGTTGGGTGATGTAAATCGCGACGTTTCGTTACTGCTCGTCAGGCTCTTAACCACTCATCAGGCGATGAGGTCGACTGGTTACTTGACGTCATTTGCAGCACGGTGGTCTTATTTTGATCCTCATTACTCCGTTGAGTACCTGCCACGATTAGCAACAGTCACACACAACAGAAACAGGGGCACCCAACGGGTTCGTTTCCGGGAAAATCTGTTCGGAAGGCCTAAAGTCGCATGAGATATTCGGATTTAATTGCAGTGAAAGCTAGAGATTTCTTCGGCGAAACATCACGTCGGACTTTTGTTTTCGGAGGGACAAATAAGTCGTTTAGAGTGTAAAATAAGGTCAGCTAGCATTTTCGGAGAGCCACCAGCAGCTAGGAAATTCGGCAGATAAGATTCCGTTTCCTAAAATTTTCTGCGGCCTAAATTTTCAGCTAAAAAATCCGAACAGATCAATTGGTATTAGCTTACACAAATATGCCTTTAAAAAGCTCTGAAACAATCTACGAAAACAGAAAAAGACATTTCAAGTATTTTGCTAAAATTTTCTCTTTGGGAGCCCCTGACAGATAGTTTATTCCAAGCAACTCTCTCAAACTTCTTATAGCTTCCCAGTTTACCAGGTAAAGAGAATGGGACGAGCGACTCTCCTTATTCCTCTCTCCCCCACACTCCAATAAATATCAACCAATCTCGCACTAAGTGTCCGCAGGCCCTTGGTCAGCGAAGAATCCCAACACATGAGGTACCTTACGATCACCAGTCAACAGTTTGCTAGCTATAGTGTTTTCTGTTGCACCGAATACGCGACAAAAACTGAGATTTCAAAAAACACTACCCGAAGTGAATGGCAAAAATGCGAGCAAAAACGATGACTATTTATACGGTTGTCCTTCTGTCAAAAACATATTCGGTCGTTAACGAAGGTTTTCTAAACAAATATTACGTAATAGCCCTGAAACAAGTCAAAGAAACCTTTACAGACGTTTATGTACACGCCTGTAGAACAAATGAGAACACGCACATATCGAAAAATTGACTTTTTTAAGCAAATCATATCTGAATAAAGACACACAAAATTATGCGTATTGACAGGGTCTTAGTTTTAGTCTGGTAAGAGAAAAAGTCAGGCGATTTTTCGGCAGGATATTTTGGTAAATTGGCAATTCATAACACTCTTCTCTCTCATGTCTCTAATATGATCGCCCCCTGAGGAACACAGACCGCTTGATATATCTGTTTGGCATCTTCAAGAAAAGCTATTTTGATCAAATTTGTCCGGAATTTACATCTTAGTAACGCGAGCAAATGAGAGTGTATCCTTTCTTTCCTTTTCAGTTTTTGTTTGTTTTCCTGCTGTTTCTGCTGCTTTCTTTTTAAAAAATGCCTTGAACATCGCGATACAAAAGCCCATGTAAAAACGTGCCTCTGTAAATGAACCGTCGCCACTGCTACGTATAAACCGTGATCTCAAGGGTTTTTGCTTGTTAATTTTTGCGATATAGATCTCGAAAAAATATCTGCCTATCCTCGTTTTGAATTTTATATCCCGATGAGATAGCTCGCGGAAGTTAAGTCCGGCTTATCAACCTTCTGTTTTCATTTTTATTGTTTTGTTCCTCTTGTCTTGTTTGTTGTTGTTTTTTTCTTCCTTGAACGCCAATCTCTTATAAAGCAACATAAACGCTTGAAACATACACATTCAAACTTTACGCATGGAATATTTAAAAAGGTACTTAAATTTGTGATCAAGATCTAAGTTCTCCCTGAAATATGGAACATTGTCAACCTTAAAGAAACTCACTCACGGCTGCGGCAGAATTAAAACTAGAACCTGGAAGGATGCCACGATCTCTTGATAATTTTGAGAGGGCAATACCACATTATATTGACGACTAGTTGGAAGAAAATATATTCCCGTACTGAAACGAAGTGTTTTAATGATAATGGCACAAACAAACAAACACTCTCGGAAAGAAAGACGTCCTATCTTTCGTGGCAGGAAGGCGGGGGGGAGGGAGGGTTGTGACGCAATCCATCATCTGTAAAACCTGACGATTTGTAAGTGGGTCAAATGCTAGCTCTGGCCAAATTTGGTGCTTTTAACCAAAAACGCACAATCCTTTCAGTTTTGACGAATTTGAGCGGAAGAAAATTTAAGAAGACTGAATCTCTTTTCCTAAGTTTACCTTTACCTGTGCGAAAAATCCTTGATAACCTATTTTCGTACTCAAGACAGCATTTCATACTTTCGTTTTGTTAAAGTGACCATTTTATCCTGAAAACTTTTATGTTTTTCGCCAAGGCGACATGCTATGGCTTAAAAACTATAGCGTGTTGCCTCGGAGGTAGGTCTTAATAGCTACTTCCTCATTCATTAAAATGTAAATAGCAGATGTTTTTTGACAGAGGAAACATTTTTTCTTTTTTTGGAAAGCTGCTTTTCGGAACCTTTGTCCTTTGACAGGTCAAGGAATAAGAAGGATTAAAACCTAGATCAAATTCTACTGCAGACATAAACATGGCCCTTTCAATTTCCAATTTAACTTGAATTAATTAGTTCCTCACAGGAACTATTGAGTAATTCGATATGACTATCCAGTGAAGTTTTGTCAGCAAACGTGCTTTTAAGTTTAACACGATCAATTTCACTTCCTCGTCGTTTTCTTGATAGGCCACGTACGGACTAGCTGGAAAAACACTTGCTTGATTTTTTTAACGTTAATTATTTGGAAAAACAAACCTGTAGTGTGTCCCAGGGGAGGGGACCATAAGAAAAGTTATGGGGGGAGGGGGGGGGAGAGAATTTTCGAGCTGCATGATTTTTTTTTTCCGTTAACATTCCCTTGCCGGAATATTTTTTTCCGTATGTTTTTTTTTCTGGGCTACTCGCTGTGCATGAGTTTTTTCACTCAATTTTCTCTTGCATGAATTTTCTTTTGTGCTCCGCCCCCCCCCCCCCCCCCCATTAACTTTTCTAATGTTCCGTGGGTACTCGTTGGCGATTCTCAAAGAACCCTGATAAAGTACGATGACCCACCCCCGAGTGCGGTGCTTCAGAAAGTTTTGTACGGAGAGGCTCTGCCCCGAGGTACAAACTCTTTCTCTTCATGATGTGCTATTTTTATCGAAATGGTACTCCCTCTCCCCCCCGCCCTACCCCCCGCCCTCCACTAACATATACCAAGCCAAAAACAAGAGATCAACCCCGGCGTATTCGTCCCAAGCGTTTTTTTTTCTGTTTTCCTTTTATTCGCATTGTAATTTCTGTTCAGGTTTTGCAGCTGTTTTGCTATCCCTTTAAGTTTAAGGTGTATTTTGGTGATCCTTTACAATAACAATTTTCCCGTAGTGTCGTTTACTGTAAGCGTGAAAAAGACGCTCTTCAGGCGGAGCATCCCCGTCTTTCCTTCCCCCGCCCCCTCCCCCCCCCCCCCCCCGAGACTCTAGCCCGGGACTGTAATGGTGGTCATCTAAACATTACCAATCCACGATTTTAAAAGGTGCGACAAGCACCCCCTTCAATTGTATGTGGGAGCATCACCTCCCTCTTCCCCCCCTCCCTCCCCGTTGGTAATGTGCACGTATCATTCAATTCAAAGGACAGAATTATACTTCAGAAAAAAACACGCAATCTTACCATTCTATCTGTTGGCGTACAACATACAGATTTGCTACTCAGTGACTGTATCCGGCCTTCTCGATTAACTCACGATTTGGCAAAACTTTGTCGAATTACAAGATAAAATTTTGATATGTCACAAAGATACCGGCTGTGAGGGACTCCGCGTTAAATTTTGAGTGGGAAATTGTGCCCCCGAGCATAAAAATACGGTTACGACGACCTCAGATATTTTTTTACGGTAAGTTACACTACAAAACTTACTTTTTTAGTCGGCATAACATCAATTCTGTTTCATACTAGTAGACAATGCAAACCTTTTTTCAGACTAGAAAAAAAACATTTCCTAACCCCCAGAGGCAAAACAAATGAGTCACCTGGCATTCAATCAATTCAGTTGTGACCAGTTAATGTAGGAACGCTTCCGGGGACTTTCTTCTCTTGAATTTCGTTAACACCCTCAAGACGTCATTTTTAAAATTGGAAGCTTTTCAAAGAGGAGCGATACATTGGTAGGCATTTCAGCAGTTGGATTTTTTTTAATTTTTGGGTTTTCCATGTATCATCTTTAGGTAACGCAGGCGTCAACGATGGTAATCACTTGACTTTTTCACACAAAAGGTAAGTGCTCTAATAATCGAACGAAATCCTCTCGTAACTTGGTTTTGTGATTTCCAAAAGACGACCCGAACATTTCAAAAGCCTGTAAAAAGCTACTTATTATTTTTTTCTTTCTCGATTCTTTCACATTTGTCGTATACAAATAATTTCAGTCCACCTGAAGAATACGTTTCTACTGCTGTTTTTTATTACACAATGTCGTATCGTTATAACCGTGGAAAATGAAGACCTTTTTCCAGGTCTTTCGGTTCATGTGAAAACGAACTGGTCGAAATAGTTAAAATTAAAACAAACAATCCAGTGCATGCATTTCATCGCACGAGAGAAAAATAAAAAAAAATAAGGCAAATAAGCGTAAGAAAAAGAGATTTTTGTTGGTTTAGCTTTGGTCGAATACTATATAAAAAGCTCACTCGGTGAACTGTCAAGCACAGTTACGGGTGTATTCTTACGAGTCAGTTTTGAGCAAAATAGTACTATACTACTTTCTTCTGAATTAATTGCTTATGATACAATGTTTTGCGTTCCTAAATTAATCTGGGCAAATATTCCGCAGCCTTCCGTTCGAGGTTTAAGCCTGTAATAAGGTCTCATCTGCAAACGTGGCTAGCGAAAACGACTGAAAACGTCGCGAAGAGGAATCGGTTGAAGAAGCGTTCGGCATTCAAGCTGTTTATAGACTTAATTGCGACCTTTTTCGACGTTTCTCAAGACACATTTGTCATAATCTTAATAAGAATGCCTTTAAGTGCTTTTCAATTGTCCTTTAAACCTCTCAATCAATCGATCCTTCTCGACTCAGAGACATTTATATTTATCCATTTTTTTTTTGTAATGAAGACGACTTTTGGTCTACTTTCCCACTTTAGCGCCAAACTTTTCATCTTTTTATTCACAACTGACCTAATCTGTTAGCGTGTTTCTTCCTTTTCGTGATCTTGACAAGCGAACAACCCCTCATCGATGTAGTCAGAATGCAACATGCCAAATATCTCAGGACTGCTATTCGCAGTTTTTTAATTAAAATGAAATGTAAAAATTGTTCACTCAAACAGGAAATAATAACAAGATAAAGACTTCGAGTGGTTATGTGGATGCAAATGTGATATCCCTAGCCATTCACTGTCTTCCAATAAATCTTGTTATTTTCCCAAGAAGTCAATTTTGCCTTGTTGGTATATTTCGAAAGAAACATTGTACCTAGTTTCATTGTCTGAGAAGCTGCGATTTATTAGAGTTAAAGGATTCGGTTTTCACGCTTGTGATCAATGAGGTGAGTTCAACGTTGGCCGCAAGATTTTAAACATGCACTCTGACTGAGCTGTTAATACCTTTATATCTCATAGTTTATTTAATGAATTTCTGGATTATCAGGTGATCACAGCCGCACAACACTCCTATATTTTTACTTCCTATCAGCACGTTTTCACTGATTCTACTTCCACTGAAGTAGAGAAGAAAATGGTTTTTATCATGTTGGTTTCCCTGAATAGAATAAGCGGGACTACTATAAAAGCCAAAAAGCTGAAATCATTGGTTGGCTTTATTCAACCACAGCAAGAGTTTATTTATTTATTTATTTATTTATTTATTTATTGAGCTGAATGTTGTGCCTGTTTCTTTTTCTTCTTCTTTTTTTTTCTGGGGGTTTATTTTGTTGTTTGTTTGTTTGTTTGTTTTCAGCTATCTTTCTTTAAAAATTGGTGAACGATGTGTGTTTATAAATTTGGCAATCAAAATTTGCATCGTTCTCTGTTTTTACGTACACTGGTCTGACATTCAGTCAAGAGCATTACGTAATCCTCCAAAAAACATAATCATGACAGGCAAACTGAAAATCTTGCTTGACAAGCTGTTGTCTTGAACGACGACAGGCTAAAGTGCAGGCAAAGTAACACCTGCTTTAGCCTTTAATTGACAACCATGGAGGAGGATTTTTTCTGTTCTTTTAGCCCTCAATAAGAAATTTTCGACAAAAACTCAGGCTTTATTAGACTTAGCGCTGTAAGCAATTCCATGTGTTTTTCTGCATATAGCAAGAGTTTTTCAGTTCCCCTTTTTGTCGCGAGAGAAGCAAAAGCAGAAAAGCAGACAAGCTATATTAGACTACGTACAGTCTACCTTTTCTATATGCGTTTGTTTTCATCCTCGTACCCAGAGCCTATGATCTGTTTGGTCAGCGTTTGGATCGTCCACGTCCATGAAGCTCTGGGGAGGAGAATGGGTTTGTCTTGCAAAATCTGAACGAGCAAGTGCGCAAACTTTTCGCCATGGGCTGGCGTGTTTCCCTTTATCGAGCGACTCCCGAACTGCTCTCCTTACTGAGGAGAAGAGAGGGATTGTTCGAAAGCTCCATGTTAGACCGCACTCACTCTTACAAGCTAATAATATTGTGTGGAAAGACGACTCTTGTTCTGCTTTATGTCTCTTTACATCATCATCATCATCATCATCTTCATCATCATCATCACTATCGTCACCATCATCATCGTCGTCGTCGTCGTCGTCGTCGTCATCGTCATCATCATCATCATCATTATAATCATCATCATCACCGTCGTCGTCGTCGTCATCATCATCATCAGTCCTATCTTTGCTCGTCTTGAATGGGGTCTTCAACTTCCTCCAAGTCTCTCTGTCTTATGCCAAGTTCTACGCTTACCTCGTTTCATCAGTTCTCACACCGCAGCCTTTCCTTCTCGCTGGGTTTTACGTTGTGTCTCCCTTGGCCCCTCCTACGCTTGATTGTGGGCATCCAGTGTTAGTGTGATTAGCTAGCAATTCCTATCCAGTAGTATTTTACCTCACCTAACGGCGTTTGTTTAATATAATCTCCATCGGTGAGCGCTTCGTAGCGACACTTTTGTTGAGATACGTTTGTTTTTAAGTAACGAAAAAAGTTCCTAAGAAATGGAATCTGTTTTATCTAGGAATTCCAAGCAAAGGCGAATTCATCTTGAATATAGCTTGGCTTTGCACTTTGGATTACTCGTACGCGATTTCAAATGAACACGGTGCGTCGATCGACTCACCAGACCACCTCAGGGAAAAGAGAGCAACTGTAAAGGAGGCATTTTTCCTTGTTGACAACATGCATTGTCAGTGGCTCGTCAGAATAGGGTAGCAACTGAGAAAATAATGAGAAAACAGTCACTGAAATCAAGTTCACTGACTGACACAAAACGGCGTTCCTGGCCGGCAAATACTCTATTTGGGAGCCAGAGGCGTTTCTCGCGCACACGACCACGTGCAAATTTCTAGTGTCTCATCAGTTTTTCTCCACAGAAGCATGCGAAAGTTTCACAGCACACTTTATGAGAGCTAAAATCAAAACAAACACCATGGGTGGATTCATTTGCAGCATACGCGTATGCTTGTCGCATTCTTAACACGTACCCTGTTGTAAATAAACGTGTCGATAACCCCCAGAAAACTACCCGTGCGAAACGCCTATTGTTTTCAGCTTGAAAACAATTACGTTCAATGTCAGGGTGAAAAGTAACGAAAGCATCAAATACTGTGGAGCGTGATACCCTATGATAATTTAGTTCCTTATTACATTATAAGTTCTTTTTGTTGAGTTATATGCTTTTGCAATACTGTAATAACTTATAGTCATGCAAATAAAGCTGTTGTTGTTGTAGTTGTGGTGGAAGTAGCAATAAGAATGTGGCAGGCACAGGTAGAGGGGAAGATGGAATAATGGTACAAATGTACTTTTTTCGCTATTTTTCCAAGGGGAAATATTCAATTGATAGGTTCAATTGATACTTCTGATTCACCTGTGGTGCCAGCAAACGTATTAAGGTTATCTGCAACACCGTGATAATTAAAATGCTGGAAGGGAGGGAAATTCGACAGACTGTTTAGTTGCATCGCATTCGGGATACGCGTATAGGGTATGCGATTACTCAATGGCGTATCGATTTATCGCATTCAGTGAAGATATATTTGCACTTTAGCCGCACGGGAAAATGCAATCCTTTCGCAAGTATTTGAGCAGGCATTTTCCTCCTTTGGGAAAAGTAATCAGAGTTGACAGCGCCAAAATAGCCAATGAAGTAAGAGCGCACGCTGGAACGTGCCATTGATTTATCGCCTACCCCATACGGGTAACCTAAATGTGATGCAAACAAACAGGTTGTCGCATTTTTTGCTATACGCGTATGCTGCAAATGAATCCACCCCATATCAATTGATCGGTCCATATTTTTGATCTCCGAAAGCCCGCCATTCGTCAGTGACTGTCGTCTGGTGACGGTCACTGAAGGCTTGCAGAAAATATGTGGAACTCAACCTCGTTCCCACGGGTCTATCTTCTTCCCAGGGGACGGGAACGAGGGAGTGTGGAGCTCAGGAGCCCAGGTAACAAAACAAGCGTTCAAGCCTGAATTTTTTTTCAGGTTTCTTCTTTTCAACCGTTAGGTTGAAACACCTTCACTGCGATGATCTACATATAATTCTCTCTTTATCCGCAGTTCAAATATATGAATTTCATATATTAATGCTCATTTATTCTTCATCTACGGGATAAATACGAATTCTCAATTGACCAGCTCCCAGTTGGCTTGATAGCTTAGTTGGTTAGAGTGCTGCACCGGTATCGCAGAGGTCATGGGTTCATTTCCCGTTCAAGCCTGAATTTTTTTCAGGTTTCTTCTTTACAACCGTTAGGTTGAAACACCTTCACTGCAATGATCTACATAAGATTCTAAAACAAAAAGCGTTTATCATCACAGATAATGCCGAATTTCGAGTTCGTTCTTTATATAGTGCATACAATTCATCTTGTGCCTAACAAACATGACTAATAGCACAGTTCTTTTGGCTAGGTCATCACGCTTCAACGCAGAAACACCTGGGTCCACAGGTCACCCAAGCTCACTCTGCGAGCATGGTGATAAATATAAGGATTTGTATGGGAATTTAACAAATCATTTCTAGAATCGTATAATTATTTGTTTTTCGCAAAGAAAACTCCTTATTTGTTTTAGTTTGTGTCCATAGTGTGTTTCTTGGTTTTGTGTGCTGATTTGAGCTTATTTAAAGCTCAGTTTAGGCGACTTTGGTTCATCGCTCACATACTGTGTAAATAATAATACTGAAAGGTTGGAGCCAGAATATTAATAAGGGCAAAAGTACGAACGATTTTCTCGTCGAAACTTTACCGGTTTATTTTCCCCCTATTTCCCCCTAGGTGCAAAGAAGAATAACGTCCTTACCTTTTGACGCCGGTCAGAGGCCAATTATGTCAATCCTTAGGTCACAATTAATCGTAGATAAAGTCAACATGTGTTAAAACGATTCGATTTGACCTGTGGTAGGCATACGGGGGGCACTGAACGCGGCAGGGACTGGGCAGGAGCGATTCTAGAAATGATTTGTTAAATTTCCGTACAAATCCTTATATTTATCACCATGCTCGCACAGTGAGCTTGGGCCACCTGTGCTGGGTCTTGCTAAAAGCTGCTAAAGCAAGCAACTGCAACGAGCTTTCACAAATCTAGAATCAACCCAGTTAGTATTGCTGTCATGTGCAGGCAGCAATTTCTTTTGTTTTTCAAATTTTTTAAGCCTTTTATTCTAGCAATGTTAAGAACTTTGCCCGCATTATTTCGTTCATTCTCTCTCTCTCTTTTATTTCGCTCCTCTTATCTCAGTACAAAGGATGTCCCAGTTTTTCGTCTAGATTTTTGCTTTTTGTGCGGTGCGCACTCACTACAAATGTGTTACTTTGTGGTTTTCATTTGTGATGTTCCTATCTTGCCTACCTTGACTAAAAGGGTAAAACAAAGAGTCTTCAACGTGGCATTTTAAGAGCACGGCTACAGGATCACACGAATAATAAAGCTTGCGGTTTACGCAATTATTGACTAGGCCGTGCAGTGTTACAGTTCGAAGGTTTAGAATAATAAAAGTTTTTTTCTTGGATACGGCGGCAAAGTAAACATGGCGAAATATCAAACTGAACAAAATTGATATAACGAAACTAGCCTTTTCCGCTCCAATTCTGCTAGTTGAGTAGTTAAGAAGAGAGAGAGCCATATACCTGGTGTGAGTAGTGAGTACTAGTTAATTCGTATTTTAATTAAGTTAAGAACTGTTAATGTAAAAGACTTAAAGTTACTTAACATCCGAGATCGCTCGGTGTGTAACTGAAGTTTTACCCTTCTTTTAGCATCTCGAGTCAATCAACTATATATTCAGTACAGGAGAACCGACCGCCGTGAACCGCTCAGAGTTAGCCGGATCAAACCAAGACTCTCGATCGAAGAAGCCTTATGTATCTAGACTCGATCGAAGAAGGCTTGTGCGTTTTCTGTCCGATTCGCTTGAATTAGTCCATGAGCGGTTGGCGGAAAAGACCGTCTTTTACAGCCTTCATAAACTATTCAACTTGCCCGTGACAGAAAGTCATTGATACTGCATGGAAGGCCGGATTCACTTAATTTAAGAGAAGGACATTGTTTTTGAACGAATCATCCCGGCGCCTGGTAGTAAAAGACTTCGAGCGTAATTACTAGAGATGGATAATCCATATGGGCGAACTTAGGCAAGCTTTTTAATTCTTTTGATAATTGGCCTGTGTATACTCCCTACGAGCAAAGAGACGAGCTATCCGTCTAGACGATTAGTCCACTTAAGCTAGTCTGTCAAGACGAATTGAGGAAATAGTTCGCCTGGGTGAACAGATTATGTGGAGTGATTGCCCATATATATAGACGAATTATCATACGAACTAAAAATGCTTGCCCGAGTTCGTCCCAGACGGATTATCCGTCTCTAGTATAGATTCAGCTATTTTGTAACTTTCATTGTTACAAATTCGCCTTGAAGGGAACACTGATATTCAAGGGGTCAGCGAATTAGTTCAGTGAGAGTCAAAATTTTTACAAGCGCACGTGGCATTCAGTATAGAGATGCGTTTAATATAATAATAATCAATCAGGCTCACAACCGACCACCTCACAGTTTTGTTTTGTTTTCTGTGTTTTTTAAATGCTTATTTCGACATAGGCAGAAATACCCTTCATACGACTAGGAGGAGCACCTGAAAGCAAACCAGAAAGCCAAGCCTTAAAACCTGAGCGTTATGTATTGCTTAAATGCGACGATGTGGGTCAAGGAGTTTTGAAATTTTTTTGCATAAGTTTGTATAGCGTGAGTAAAGTTCGAAACTCAAAAATACTCACTTACCTATATCTTCTCATTTATTCATGGTGAAACGCTCAAATTTCAAAGGTCGTCAACTTTAAGTAAGGAGAGGTTTCTGTTATTGATTGTATGGTTTTTGGCTGTTTGAGAGGAAATCAAAAAATTCAAAAACTGTTTCACTTGGTAAATTCTTAAGAGCGCTGAAAAAATTTGACCTTACCACGATGAGAATTCTTGTAACAATCTTACAAAGAAATTTAGCAGGCGATACCTTTCTCTCTATATGCAAGTAATATTGGTGCGGTATCTGCTGCTGCGTTCTTATGACGCAAAGCGAAATGATTTGGGGGGAAATGAGTCATGTTTACTACGCGCGTTTAAGTAAAAGATAGCGACACGAATACTGATTAAGGTTAATGTGCCGCAGCACTCATGTTAACAAGAAATAACGAAACGAAATCACTGAGACGAAACGCCTGAAACAGCTGAAATGAGGGAAAATAATGCTAAAGCGGTATTACAGGCAATTTTAGATGACTGGCTTTTATGCAACCTAGTTTAAAGGGCTTTACCCAATTAAGGGCAAAGTAAACTTGTGTGTTGCTGCTCTTTACTGAGATAAATTTCCGGTTGATGTCCATGGATGTGTCAAACATATTAAATTAAAGAAAGAATCGTGTCGGTTACAAACAATCAATAAGGAGTATTTGTTAGCGATAGCACGCTTCATGCGCCATGAACAAAATCGTGTCTGCATGTTGCATTTGACACAATTTATTCATGGCGCCAAAACCTAAACAGATGTTACTAAAACGGGGAACAGGGAATGGGGAATTGAAACATGACAATAGGAAAATTAAAAATGGAAAATTGAAAATTCGAATTTAGGAAAAGTGAATGTTGAAGATAGTCAAGTTAACGGTGATTACCCAAATCAGCCCCCATCTCTCTTTAACTTACACAAGTATGAACGAACGGACTTGTACAGTTACCGACGCATAAAATCATTTTCTTCTGTTAAATAAGATTAGCAATCGCCGATACAAATTTACACCTTATAAATGTACAATTTTGCTTCCTTCCAAGACACTTCTGTAACAGCTTTACCAGCACACGGATAATATGACTTTTATAACTGATTCTTGGAACCCTTTCAAGTCGTGCTTAAACCGGCCTCGCCTTGGGGGCTTCGTGATCCTGGCCATGTAAGCGCTTTCCGTTCGATCGCAATAACCTGAAATCGATCGATCGTAAATTTCTCCGGTGATAATTTTAGACGGAAAGTAGTCGGAATCATTGGAAGAAACTAAAATGCAATTAGAGAGAAAAGGTTGGTAAGAAATATTCAGATAATGTAATATACTTCACAAGGCATGCTTTCTGTTCTTTTCATATTTCCGGAAACCACCAGCTGCAGGTATAGGAGAGAAATTAACAGAAAAAAGATTTCGAAAACTTGAGTCTTTTAAAAGGTGTTCTATTTCTGTTTGATTTACCATTTCCACTTTATGGCAAGTGTTTGTGAGGAAGTGGGAAACTTCTGCATCGACTTTTTTTGACGGTGCACTCAACCGGTCAACACGGTCAACAACACCCAAACAAGTTCTTGAGTTGGCTGAGTTTAAAGTCACGGCCATCAACAACGAAAAACTGTTATGCATGGTACCTTCTTTCTGTTTTTTTTTTTTGAGAATGAATACACGTTTTCCGTGTTTCTATGGAGACGTCCATGGAGTAATGGAAACGGAAGTCTGGAAAAACGAAAAATGCTGGCGGCAAGTCGGTTCCACATCATGGAATGAAATGAAAGAAGTGTTGTGGTTCGAGTTGTTTCAAATGATTTAGGTGCTCAGAAACACCTTAGTTTGGATGTCCGTAACAAGAGTTGATAAACATATTCGAATTCAGATAAACACAGCACTCTTGTCGTCTTGTTTATCGATGATTCGGAAATGCGTTGCCGGGTGAGGGTTTAGAAAAACTTGGCAGCATTACATTCCGTTTACTAATGCATTATAAGGTTTGTATATCCGGCTCTAAAGAAAACAGTGAAAATGATGCCCATTCATAAAATGGAAACATGCCAGAACAAATCTTGATTTTTTTGCATAATTTAACGGTATTAATGGCTATAAAAACAGAAAAGAAAAAAGGAGGTACACTTTTTCCCATAGCCAGTTTCTTTAAAAAATTCCTTAATTGCCTACAGCCTAGCAGATGGAACAAGAATGAAAAAATAGAGTTGTTTTAAGTTTCTGTTCTCTCGACACGCACAAGAAGCCGTTAACCACTCTCCCGTAATTTTACGTGCGTACGGGAAGCCGGTGAATTTAACTGGCGTAAATAAAACAAGAAGCGCTGTATGAGAAGCTTACGTAAACGTAGGAAACTAAACAGAAAGCGTTCATACATCGTCACTAATTTTATGACGCACGTAAAAATTTAAGTGCGTAATAGCATCAGAGAACAGCTTAAGTAAACGTAGAAAGTTGAGCGCAACCGCACATACATCGCTGCTTCTTTTATTTATACAAGTAAAGCCAGTTAAATTCACGTCCCTTACGTAAAAATGTACGCGATAGTGATAATCCGCCTTTAGAAGACGGCGCAGAGGTTATCTTCAGGCACCCAACTTAATTCAGTCAATTAAGTTCAGTTGTATGAAGGTGAGTTACATAACCACATAAAACTGTCAATTACAAATACCTTGCTTCACCAAAAATGTCGTAAGTATATTGAGAGAATAGTCTATAAAGTGAAATGAAAAGTGTAGCTTTTGTTCGTTGTGGATTTCTAGATAAAATGGCAGCCTTGAATAGCCTTTTTTCATCTGTTATGTCATTCGACATAGAAACCTCTAGTTTCATGTGGGTTGCCGCTTATTACCGGTCTACTTCAAGCGATGAGTTTGCGAATCACTATCCACAAACTTGTGAATTTCGATCCTCGTCATTGGCTGATTGGAAACTGTTCTCTCTTAGGTCCGCTGTGGTACCGAACTGATATTGCGTTTCAGTCTTGACTGCACTTCAAGCTACGGGGAATAACAATGTAAAGGCCCTGTTGGGGGGTACATGCCATTATCGGTTCACGTGCACGTTTTGAAATTCAGATTGTTTTTCTGGCAGTTGGTACCGTAAAAGCTCTATTAAGCGCCCCCTCTCTATTAACCCTCCTCTCTCTAGTAAGCTGCCTTTCTGAAAGTCAATTTTTTTAATAAGCTACCCCTCTCTGATAAGCCCTACCTTCGAGCTATCAGTTTTTGTAATTACGCCCTTTTGAAATATTAAATTAAAAATATACAGTTTCCCTACCGTTGCATTCAGCATTGCTTTTTTTATCGTATTTGGTTCTTTATTTTTTGCTGATTAGATCCTTCACTACAGTATCCGGTACTTTTCTTTTGTTACGGTGGTCCATGCAAAGTTAATTGTTTCTGCATATAAGAGAGGGGGGGGGGGGGGGCAAATATAAAAGGGGGTCAATAGAGCTTTTTCGGTACTTTCCGTCCCTGTTACAATTTTATGGAGGCAGCTGCAGCTTTCTCGTTCGTCGTCACTTCATTTCATTCACGTCGTTTGTGTGGAAGTTACCATAACAAGGCCTCAGTGTGGATCACAGTCTGCTAATTTTACTTTATCAAAAGCGGCTAATAGCCCATCTCATTAGCCAGCTGTTTGCCACAGTCCATTTTAATTCCCGTGCTGTTGTATGTAATTATGTAATCTAAGTAGCTTCTGCCATTGCCAGATTATTACTACTTAATTATGGCAATCATCACAACAGTTAACCAGACTGACAGTGCTCTAAAACGGCGGAATTTACAATTCCAAAAATTTTCAGAATTCAAGTTTTACGAAAATAATTTGACATCGGATTCTCGTACAAACACTGTAATATTTAATCTGTTTGCTCATGCACAATTAATTGTCTCCAAAGTCTTGAAAATCTGCAATGAGCAACGGGGTAAAGGTTATTAGATTACAGTTTGAGAAAATTCAGACGGTGAACTATAAGCTGTGATAATTTAAGGTCCATATCCCTGAGTTTTTAAAACCGTCCCTTATATTGATTTACAATGTTGTTTTTTTTTTAATAGGAATTTTCGAACATCGAGAAAGACCACGTCTGAGTAATTTATAATGTCTACTGAAGCGTCTCACTTGAGCACCATCAACACCCCATCCTTCCGATGGCAGAAAGTGTTCATGGCCTACGGAATCATCATGTTCCTCATCTTACTTGTCGGTTTCTTTGGCAACCTATTCACCATCGTAGTACTGCGACAGCGGGAGCACCGAAGGAAGAGCATCACCCCATTGATGATCAACTTAGCTGTTGCAGATCTGTTTATTATCATGTTCGGTTATCCAGCGGTTATTAGCGCAAACCTGAACGGTGATCTCTTATTCGCCGAAAGCCCTTTGTGTGTTTGGTCCGGTTTTGCCAACGGCTTTACAGGAATGACTTCCATTGCCACTTTAACGGTGCTGAGTGGGGTGGTGTACCAGACAGTTAAACGGAATTCCCCGAATACGCAAACCCATATGTCTAAAAGACAGACCGTTGTTCTCATCATAAGCACTTGGCTGTATGGATTCATTACCATGCTTCCCCCATTAGCCGGATGGAACCGGTTCGTGCCCGGTCGAGCCAGTTTCAGCTGCGCACCTGATTGGGCAACTCCTGATGTGGCAGGCAAGATCTACATCCTATGGCTGATAGCTATCGGCTTCTTTATGCCGCTGATCACAATCGCTGTGTTTTATTTCTTGACATACAGGTAGGTAGAAAACCACCTTTTTTGAATTTTGCGTATTGGCTTTCGTACTTGAAATAGCCGGCGTGGCAAACACAAAAAGAGGGGGAGGGGGGGAGGGAAAGAGTAGAAATTACCCCTTTTGGTTCACCTTTCCACGCCTGCCACGCAGGCTTCACTTGTGTGAAGGAGCACCTTGTAAATGATATTGTTATCATACTACTCCTTGGGTATCGAAATATTCCAGTTCCCTTTTCTTTTAGTTTGCTTTGTATACCACTGACCCCTTAACAGTAATGCTTTGAACCTCTATCTTGCAAAAAAATTAAATTAAATTAAGGTCGTTACTGACACAACTTTCAAATACGAGTCAAATTTCGCCTAGAGATGTGGACATATGCAACTTGCTCAACCGCCAAGAAAAACATGTCCCTTAGAGTTTAAGGTGGGCTTTGCTTGGCTGATTCCTATGTATGTCCTTTCTTCTCCTTCTGTGGAATTGAAAGAAAGGGTATGTTTAGGGTGGTGTACCACCATACAAGCATATGAAATTGCGCTTTCCAGCATCTTTATCGATTTTAGAATGATAGCATAAATTTACCTTATTCAAAATCCACTGTAAATGACTTCGATAGGAGTTTCCATCGAACCGTTTTTTATTTTAAAATTAGAAAGAGTCCTTCTGCTTTTAAAAATCTTTTGAAACGTAGTCTCTAAGAAACCTGATGTGCAGAAAAGCGGCTTTAAGTAACTGTGTATGTAGTCTTAACGAAAACTTTTTAACGGATATAAGAATTGACAGGCGTCGAGAAAAGCACGATTGCTATCAGATTTGGGTTTGCTTCGTATTCAGACAACAGCCAACAGAAGATATCCTCTCTTCCTGCAAAGTAAATGTAGCCCTCCCTTAGAAAGCCTCATTTGGAAGTTCTTGGGGAGTCTTTTTATTCCATTATTTCTAAATTGGATTTCACGTAATTGCTAGGATTGAGTCCTTAAGAGCGCCTGTGTACAGCGCCGCAAATGATCCCGAGACCGCAAATGATCCCCGACCGCAAATGATCCCCAAATTGGACCACAAATGATCCCAGAGCCACAAATGATCCCCACAGCGGACCGCAAATGATCCCGCTGAAAAAATTCGGAATGGCGTGAAAGTACTGACCAAAATAAATCGAAAAACAGGAAAATTTCTTATTGATCGAGATCAGTGAAATAAGACATTTAAAAGGCTCTAGACCACAATGGCATAGAAGGCAAACATGATTATGTTTAAAAAAAATATTTTAAACATGTATACACAGATCGCATGGATGACCAACCGATGGTCGACAGAGACCGCGACAGTCGAGAAAGCCACGGGTTTCCAGGGCACGGTGATTGACATCTGGCTTTGAAAGCAAAGGTCACTAAACAATGTGTGAGAATGTCACTAGACCATGTATTAAGGCAGCGTCCTGTTCGCTTGCGATCGCGCTTGTACAAATTGCTAAACTGGTCTCCAATTTGAATACTCTCGTCCTTTCATTGGCGTTTTTTGTTGGCGTTAATGCTGGTGGAGGTGACAAAGACCAGAAAATGAAAGTGATAAGAAAACCGAGCTAGGTTTGGATCTTGTCTTTTGTGCGTGTGGCGGAAATGCCTTCGGTATTATCCTTGGCAGCCGATGCCTTTTATAGGTAACTATTTGAGTTGTCACGCAACCTGTCAAATGTGCATAACGTGTTGCATCGAGCTGGTTATACCCACCTGAGAAATCAGAAAAGTATTCTATATTGTAAATTTGAGTGTTGGAGTGAACCCATTGATTTTTCCACTGAGCATTGCTCTAGAAAGGAAACGTTAACCCGCTCGAGATAAAGAAATATATACATTTGTAGCTGGCTGGAAAAATCAGTTAACATGAGTGGTTACAAATTTTCTCGTGACTAGCGCTCGTACTACTTGTACATGTATAACAAGGCATTCTGTTATTCTGTTAACAGATCGTAAAGAAAATACACAAATTAAACCAGCTATATTTACAACCTGCATGCTAAACCAAAGGTACAAAAACAATTGCGACTTTATAGGACTACATAGTAACATTTTATTTATTTATTTTATTTTTTTGGGCCTCGAAATAAAATATCTAAGTCATGATTGATGGGGCTAAGACGTGCTTTGAGGAATAATAAAGACAAACTCTGTCCACGCCATTCCAGAGTCCACGCCTTTACAATGTCATCGCCGTTCTGTTGTCCACTCCATTCCTATTATTTAGCGGGATCATTTTGCGGTCCGCAGTGGGGATCATTTGCGGTTCTGGGATCATTTGTGGTCCAATTTGGGGATCATTTGCGGTCGGGGATCATTTGCGGTCTCGGGATCATTTGCGGCGCGGTACAGCCTGTCTGTAAAAATCAGACAAAATCAAAATTCCGCGGCAAGGGTGGAAACTTCGATTTCTTTCATAATTTAATGTTAGATAGGTTAGGGTATAACTAAAATCACTGGATACTTTTTTTGGCAAAATATCCTTTTATTTCGAAGAAAAATGCAAATAACGAACTTCCGTTAAAATCGCCATTTGAAGCAGTAAATTATGACATCAATTTGAGGCGTTCGCGTGCAAAAACAAATCCCTCCGTCGTCTTTTAAACACTCAATTTTACTTTTGCAATCTCTCAAGAGCTTCAAAACTGATTTTGGTAGAAACTGCGTTGTTCTTTGTGTTTGAAATAATTTAATTTTGAAAGTATACATTTCTCATCAGGAAAAGTACTTCGTGAATTAAATTATTTTTCACCATGTGCTAAACCTTCAAATCGATTCAGCTTCTGGCTGTTGAATTAAGAGAAGATGTTCTCAGGTTTGCTGCAAAAATTTCTTTGGGCAAATGATTGAGAGCGACGCGAGAGCTTTTCAAAGTTCGTTAAAATGCAGGTTGTTTGACCCTTCTTGGCAACATTCCATTCGCGAGTCACGCACATATTTTAATGTGTTTCGACCCATATGAGATCGAAAACGTCAAACAGAAAAACAGTTCGAAATGCTCTTACCTCATTTGCTGTAGAGGACAGGTCCAGAGGCCATTTCCGAGTGATTCTCTTGCCGTTCGACGTATTTTGGTCCTGTTGATGCCATCCAATGAACACCGCCAACTGGGTCAGTGTATTGTAAACGGTCGAACAGCTCAACAACAACCTTTCTTCCAAAACGTTCGACATCTTTCTACACTGTGACATCTTACTCAACGGTTCAGTTGAATTATGCACCTATCAATGTTAAGCCCGAGGGGGGGGGGGACCTCGGGCATATGTGCGGCATTTGATTACCTTTACTATCTCCACCCTCGGGAATTTGACTGAGAGTCTGGGCCCCTGGGTGGGGACGTTTGACTGTTTTGGAGAGGTGGACTGGGCCCTAATATCGTCGTCGTTCCGTCCAAAATCATCAACAGCTTGCGAAGCCTACCCCTGTTTCGGAACATTTCAACTTACCCGGGCACTCCGTCAACGACATCCGTCTCATTCCCTTGGAACTAATACATACTAACCGCGACTCCGTAAGAAAAGCACGTGAGGCACACTTAATTGACAAGGCCAAGACACTTTAGCCGCAAGGATTAAACAGACGTGATGAGCTACATTAATGACACTTCTTGTTCAGCTACCAACCTATTATATTCATTTATTTTAAATTTTTAAACTTTTATGTTAACAGTCCTGTAACGTATTTACTCATTCTACTTTTGTAGCCCCTGAAGGTTTGTTTTGCAAACCGAAATATCGGGCAATTTTTTTGTTTCATACATTTTTTTGCTTTACGTATTTCGTCTTCTGTGTCTTTAACTGCCGTAAGGATCAGTCGTTCCGTCTATGTTTTTACCCCTAATAGCGTGTTGTTCTGTCGTGTTTATTAGTTGGATGTATTGAAGATTTTGCCCCATGTCAAGCCATCTCAGTTTATAATACATGAAAGTGAGATTTAAGCGATAGCAGTGGACAACTTTCACATTTCCCACTTTTATAATAAATATAAATGTGAAAAGTAAAATACGCTACATGAATTATTGGTATTAAGTGTTCAACAAATGAAAGACGAACGCTAGAGTTACTATGTTGCTACAGGTTTTTTTCAAAAGGTTAATATTAAATAGAACAGTCATTTTCAAATTGTCATCTGTTATCATAAAAGACAAGAACGAACAACGTATTTGAGGCAGAGACGACACTTTAATGTCCCTTAAGTGTAGTAAAATTCACAAATACACGGCCAGATATTCTGATATTCGATACAATTTGTCTCCAGGGTAGGGAGATTTGACCTGATTTGAACCATTTTTTTGACCCCAGGGTGGGGGTTTTGATCAAAAGTTCTTCAAAAAAATCAAATGCCCCACATATGCCCGAGGTCCCCCCCCTCGGGCTTAACATTGATAGGTGCATTAATACGAGTGTTGCTCAGTTTTCAGTGCACAAAAGCATTATCAGATTTGACTGCTAAATTGGGACCAAACGTGGATGGCGCCGCGTGCGTATTTGGTTTGTCACGCAATGCGTATCAAAGGCATTTTAGGGGGTATTGGAAGGGCAAACCTTTGAGGTGAAGTAAAATAACATACAGTGTTAATTTGCAGGGATTATTCGTGGTTTTAATGGCGTTGTGTGTCTTTCTTACTTATTACCAGTGTTGTTACAACCATTAAAAATTGTATTTGCTACCTAGCCTCAGTAGTAGTCTGAAACGCAATTCCAACCGTTGTACAAGCTTACAGACATGGTTACAGGTGAGTGGTGCAACAGAAGTGGCGCTATTATTAACTAGACCCAACTTTAATACGGGGAAACCTATAACTACAAGGGGCTCCCTCCCGGGGGGGACTCCCATATGAAAGTGACGGGGATGCTCGTCGTCTCGCTTAGGGTTGTAAATTGCAGATTTTGGTCTCACTTAGGGTGTTGAGGACGGAAAGCCAATATTTTTACCCACACGGGTATCGCTTAGGGTTGTGTGTCAGGTTAGGCTCCTGGAAATATCTATCTTATACTGTGTTTCATGATCTCCCTTAGGGGTTAAATAAAGCCGGAGCCACGCCCAGATTGGCCTCCTTTAGGGTGTTAATTCTAATTTTCCGACGAGCATCCCCGTCACTTTCATATGGGAGTCCCCCCGGGGGCTCCCTTTTGTTAATTGATGAGCGGGTATTCTACCTATGATCATTGGTGTCAGTCTGCTGGTTCTCAGCTGGCACAGGACCGGTACAAGGCACAGTTATATCACTGAGTGAAAGTCAGCTCGCTGTGAAAGGGTTGGCTGGAGTTTTGGACAGGAAGGGTTCTCTCTTCATAACAAATGGGTGCAATCGAAGTTTTTAACTGTGCTCTCTTGTCAGCTGTTTGACTTAGTCTACATTAGTGTGTCCTGACTAATGAGTGGGGCTTCTAACAGCACGCCAGTCTTGTTTAAAGACTGTGAAATATGGCACGTAACCATGGTAACAAAAAAATGAGGTTCTGTTCCTGAATTTCTGTTTACGAATCTTAATGAGACAGGTTCCCAGTGAGCGAGATCTCTCACAGCAGCCAGCATACTTATCATAATGGATATGAGGATATCATAACAGAAGTACGTCAAGCATCGTGCCCTTAAACGTCTGTTACCTCGTTCACGTTCTACATACACCTTAATGAGGACGAAGAGAAGAGTGAGGCTTCCATCGATAACCTGGCTAATATTCGGATAGACCACAAGCGAATATAAAACTCACCTGATCCAACTTTTACAAGCGAACCAGTCCCGCGTAAGATAATTTCAGATCCCTTTTTCCCCAGTCCTCTTTCACTTTTTGGCCACTCTCCTTTTCCTTACCGTGACCCGGTCCCTTGTGCTGCAGCTTCTGCTAGACACTATTCCAAGTTTTGCACGATGGCTGGGACATATCGTCATTGTATTCAAGCGTTCGTTGTAAAAACTGAGTTGTAACTTGTGGTATCAGGCCCGCACCAAGGCTGAAATAAATGCTGCGAGCAAATTGGCCTAGTCAAAGTCTTCCCCCCCCCCCCTTCAAAATACACACTCATGCATATAGATACTAACTCTGTTCACAATGCCACAGTTTGTGTCGATTTCGTCAAACACGACACCTTTTTGGGGACATCCTTCGTTGACAATTTGCCAAAAAGCTGCTTCCTGTTTGCTTTTTCGCCGACAAAGTTGTTGGCAACATCCACCAGATTTATAGCATCAGTTTTAAAAAAGTACCCTTAAAGTTACAAGGTTTGTTAAAATTGAAACATTTCGACAGCCAAGCTACGAATCTCGGACCTGTTTTACCTAACTCTCGTAAACGTTTACGTAACTTTTATCACTCGATTGGTGAGATAAAAATAGTTTTGTTCCTTAGACTTGTTTTAAAACAACATGATGAGCTTAAAGCTTGCAACAAATACACAGCAGTCGCTTAGCTATTAAAGGCATTAAGGTCCTTCACAGTAAAGCTATACTGCCAGGGTCAAGGTGATATAGGGGAGAAGAAAGACATTGGTAAGGAACCTGGGCGACTGAAATGTGCGGTGGGCTAGTAGATTTTTGAAGCCCACTTGCCTGGTGGCTAGTGACTCAACAGATGTCAAACAATGTTAAAGGTTGTAAAATAATAAAAGGAACTTTTAGCTTCAGCATTTAAGACTATTCGTTGCACATTAATTCGTTTTAATTATATATTTTTTGGCTCATTTATTGTAATGTTTTTTCAACTTCCAAAACTTCTGGGGACTCGAGCCCCCCCCCCCCCCCCCCCCCCTTCTACGGGCCTGGGTATTCTTGGTGCATGAAAGTAAGGGAACAATTGTTTTCAAGCTTTTGATTCGTCTGGTGTTGTAACCACAAACTCCGACAACAAGAAAATGGAACCAACAACAACCGTCTTCTGTGTAACGAAGCAATTCATGAATGTAAATACGTATGATTTGTAAAAAAAAAAGTCCGAGGTCCTCCCTCTTAGCCAAAACAATAAGCACAAACTAGTTAGTCACATAGCAATTTCCCTGATAAAAACGATTTTAATGTTCTGGACTCGACGTTTGGAAGAGGTTTTTAACTTAAGCTAGTACACGTACCCTTTTTAGCTAATTTTCGTGTTCGAACATTGTTATTTGCATGCCTACAACTCACGCCGAGGGGTGACTACTTTTTCTGCATTCTGGCACGGGAGGTTGAGGTGCCTAAATGTAGCACTAATTTTGTTTCGTATTTTTGGTCCATTACTAGTTCCTCCCATTTCTCGAACCCTGAGCCGTTTAAACAGGGTCTGGAAGGGGAGGGGGGGGGGGGCTGATCCTGCATTCCCGGTCCTTTTTTACGAGAATCCCACATCACGCACTTTTTTCATCGCTATCCCGAATCCCGTTTTTTCTTTCCCAAAAATACATTTAAAAAGAATAATTTCTGTAAAAGCTAATAAATTTAAGATGTAGATTGGCCCTTTCGATTGATATTTTGCGTTCGCCTGTTGATTCGCTTTTGCCGCTATAATGGTTGTTTGGGTCGTGACGATTTCCCGAATTCCCGACAGACAGGCAACAATATCCCGCATCCCAAGCCCAAATTTTGGCGAATCCCGCTTCCCTGGTAACAGCTGAATCCCGAATCCCGTCAAGATATTTTGCGTTTTCCCGAATCCCGCACCGTATTTTGGTCAAATCCCGGATCCCGAGAATACCCTTCCAGACCCTGTTTAAAGAGAATCAGAGAAGATTTTGCCCTTCCCCTACCCTCTTTTGTTATCTCCATTCCGATGATTTGCATTGCGTGACGCGGCTCTAGTGGCCACGTTAGCGGCGACATGTGGTGATAAAAACCTTTTTGTGTATTGCCAACTAAGCAACACTGACCAGCAACTGAACCGTTGACTAAGATGTCACAGTGTAGAAAGATGTCGAACGTTTTGGAAGAAAGGTTGTTGTTGAGCTGTTCGACCGTTTACAATACACTGACCCAGTTGGCGGTGTTCATTGGATGGCATCAACAGGACCAAAATACGTCGAACGGCAAGAGAATCACTCGGAAATGGCCTCTGGACCTGTCCTCTACAGCAAATGAGGTAAGAGCATTTCGAACTGTTTTTCTGTTTGACGTTTTCGATCTCATATGGGTCGAAACACATTAAAATATGTGCGTGACTCGCGAATGGAATGTTGCCAAGAAGGGTCAAACAACCTGCATTTTAACGAACTTTGAAAAGCTCTCGCGTCGCTCTCAATCATTTGCCCAAAGAAATTTTTGCAGCAAACCTGAGAACATCTTCTCTTAATTCAACAGGCAGAAGCTGAATCGATTTGAAGGTTTAGCACATGGTGAAAAATAATTTAATTCACGAAGTACTTTTCCTGATGAGAAATGTATACTTTCAAAATTAAATTATTTCAAACACAAAGAACAACGCAGTTTCTACCAAAATCAGTTTTGAAGTTCTTGAGAGATTGCAAAAGTAAAATTGAGTGTTTAGAAGACGACAGAGGGATTTGTTTTTGCACGCGAACGCCTTAAATTGATGTCATAATTTACTGCTTCAAATGGCGATTTTAACGGAAGTTCGTTATTTGCATTTTTCTTCGAAATAAAAGGATATTTTGCCAAAAAAAGTATCCAGTGATTTTAGTTATACCCAAGAGAAAATAAGGGGACACCCTAACCTATCTAACATTAAAATATGAAAAAAATCGAATTTTCCACCCTTGCCGCGTTATGTTTGATCTTTACAGACAAGCGCTCTTAATATAGAGGACCATGCGTTAATCTAGCGTCTCTATTATGCAGCCTTGCAACAAGTAAATCGGCAAGGAGCCAAAAAACATCTCCAGTTCAACATTTGAGGTAAACGATGGGACTGCGGACCCCAGCCTGGCTATGCCATGTTGATGAGTCATAACCAGGACGAAACAGATGTCTACGGCTGCGATTTCAATAAAGCAAACTTACCAGTAAAAGAAACGTGCCATAGTGAGCATTGACTAATGCACAGAGGGATCCGAACATGCATATAAGATGGCGCCCGGAACGAAAAAGGTTGGACACTAAGAAAACAGTTTTAAGAATAAAAAGTGAAGGATGTGTCCTTAGAACCCTATCGTAGATTTTCTTATGTTTCGGGACATCGGCAGGCTCTGCAGTCAGTCAGTGGAACTAATCTCTTAACATCTTATTGTATTTGCTATCACAGAATTCTCAAACGGCGATCGTTGTTGACTTGCGACGATTTCATCCAAGCTCAACGCAAGAAGTACCAGCACAAAACAATATTGATGACCGCTGTTACGATAGGCGCCTTCCTGTTAAGCTGGTCACCGTATGCTGTCGTCAGTCTGTTAGCCTCGATCAAAGGACATCACGTGCTCTCATCCGGGGAAGCTGAAATTCCTGAACTACTGGCCAAAGCTTCTGTTATCTACAATCCTATCATTTACACATTCATGAATGATAAATTTCGTCACACACTCTGGGGAATTTTGAGTGGAAACAGAGGACAGGTGGAACCTGGAGATCAGACAAGAAATCGAACAGTGACAGAGAACGGATCAGTGTACCCAGATCAATCGACAACTTTTTAAGGAAACTAAAGAAATAATTAAACATCTATAATTTGCTCACTTGATTTTTAAACCCAGATTAAGACAAAAATCTTCATATCCATTTTTTTTCTTCAAACTTTTGCCATTAAGTAAGTTATGGAAAGTAATATATTATTAGAGTGTATATCTATTGTAAAAGTCTGCTGTAAATATATACAGAAAATACATTCTTTAATTTATAGCGTGTTTGTAAATAAGTAACCTTTGCTATAATTTCAACAAGCTTTAAGAGACTATTTATGGTACATGTTCTGAGATTTATTCTAACTCTGCTAATCTGGCACGCTATACTGCTGCTACACGATTTTGTTATTTTTTTCCAGGCTTCTTTTTTTTTCAAGTCGATTGCTCAGTCATCAATATGTCTATGCCTGAGAGACAGACAATGCAAAATAAAATTTGCATAGTGGTATTTATTTCTAAAAGATACGTAATTTTGACATGGTTACACAACATCTGTTTCTGTATCCATTAACTGAAATGTACGTCTGGCAACTGTATTTACTGACGACTTTAATCTGTTTGCACAAAGCGCTTTGAATACCTGTGGATATGACTGTTGTTGCAGAAATATGACCATTTCTTGAAAAAAAATCCCAGATCAAACTAAAAATAGGGAAAGAATAGTCGCTTGTCATGAGTGACATCGTTGTCCGGAACGCTAAGCACGTTTTGGAAACGATCACTTCACGCGGTATACAAGTAAATGCAAAAGGACGAAGATTTAAGTTTACTTTTCGTATTTTGAACGGGGTCCCTAGTAGGTTTCTCGGGATCCGGGATTTGGCTTATTTGAAGTCCGGAATTTGGGATTTTAGAGGAAAGGGGGAGCGAGATTCGGAATTGTAATTATGAACGGGATACAGGATTTAGTGGTTTTACGATGCGAGATGCGGTAACGAAAAGCGAAAAATCCTTTCATTTTGACTTAACATTTTCCTCGACCCTGTCACGTGCCTATTTTGATCGTGCCACTTTTCTTATCCCACCGTCTTCCGCTGGTTCACCGAAGATGAGAGAATCTGAAACCTCTGTAAGGCACTTTTTAAAACGTATGTTCGGGATCGGGATAAGCCGGTAAAAACCGTAGGGATGTCGGGATTGAGGGAAAATTTTGGACAGGATTGAAGAACCCTATTGGGTACCCTCTTGAACCAGACAGCTTGCCAAAAAAAAAACTTCATAATTGTTTGTCGGTTGTAATTGATCAGCAAAGAGCACGCACAAACGAAAGAGGCCAAACTAGCTGCTAAGGCCAGACTATCCCAGCTCACGAGGCTTAGGGAATGTAACATGAAGCCAAGGGAACCGGCAGACCACAGCTATAAACTATAATATCCATAAAGTGTAAGCAAAAGTGTTTTGATTATGACGTCTTAAGTGTAGAGAGTGCACGTGGGCAAGTGTCACAAGTGCCATTTTAGTTAATAAAAAACTATATACTTTTGTGAAAGAGGAGGTTCGATCCAATTTTACGAGATATGGAATATGACTTTACAAATAAGAAATCTGCCGGTTGAAAGAAAAGCTTCAAAGCTAACTGACAAAGGTAGCTAGGTCGGCTAGTAAACACATTATAACGCTAAACCTAGAAGGGGTATGATCCGATAATGTTCTAACAGAAAAACAAAATAAAATAGGTGCTTTTGTCTCTGACTAACAAGAAAATTTACCGCTCGCACTAAATTAAAATTGAAAAGTATTTACTAACGCTTATAATTCATATAGCACAACAAGAATCGTTAAAATATACGCTGGCTTACTTTTACAATTTTTCTCGGACACAAGACAGCAGAACAGCGAAATAATAAATGTGAATTATTCCGCTACATGAGACTGAGTACGGTGTAAGCTTAAAATCATTACGTAATCATTATAGGATTATATCTTGCGCCATAGCCTGAAAAGTGCTTTTAATAACATACTTGGATGTCGGTAATTGAGTTATTATTATTGAACAAAATAAACCACTGTTAAAAGTAATCACATGGCAACCTCGTCCCCAGGGTCTTCTCGGCTTCCAATATGGCGGCGGCTCGGGAGAAGACCCTGGCACACAGCAGATCACGTGTCTCCAACGAGGATGGAGATGTATTCAAAATGGCGGCTACGGCGAAAAGGGTGAGAAGAACTGGGTACGAGATGCTAAGGTGAAGATAAACAAAATGGCGGAAAAAAGCTGAAGTAATAGGAAAAACAGACACGTTTTGGATTTAAGAGTCTTAGGAATACGGCAAAGTGTTAGAGGTCTTGTTTTTCTGTTCATTGTTTTTTTTTGTTATTTTAAAGTTAAGAATAATGGGTTTGAGCGTACTCGACTGCCGAACTCCGTCACCGCTAGTTGATTCAATGTTGCTCAAATGAACGTATTATATTTTTGATTCATGAGGCTTTAGGCAATAAATTGTGTTATCGTTACATTGTTACAAATCCGTCCTTCTAAAATATTGTTGTAAATCCGTCCTTCTTAAAAATTATATGCTTCATCTTTAGACTTTTAAAATATATCAGGCTCAGATTAAGCTTAAAATATAAATGTTATGGAGTGAGCTTAGGCCTTAAATAAAACTAGTGCTACAAAATATTTATTCTACATGGCTTACATCTCTGTGAGTTCAGTGGAAGTGACTCATTTATGGAAATGACTCATTAATTTTTGATCTGGCATATTCCAGGTGCTGCTTTGGAGGCAGTGATAATCATTTTGACTTTGTTGAATTTATTTGTGCCCATTCTTTGTGCTACAGCCGGTTTTGCTTGTACAGTTGTAGATCTCCAGGGCTTTGTCACTTTCAATATTGTTTTCTACACTTTAGCTTCAGTGAGTCACATTAAACACTAGAACTGAGGAGATTTTGAGACTGTAAACAATGAAAAAATAAAGCATTTTAACAGTTCTGGGGATAATATTCCCAGGTTTGAAAAAATTTTCTGCTTAACAACTTCAATCAGTTGAGTAACCTGCAGCTGGGTGAAGTTTGAAAGTGTTTGAAAAATAGAAATGGGAAAGAGAGGACTGACTGAACTCACCTGAGGGAGTAATACACAAGTGATGGAATAGTACACAACTGACAGAGTAATAAACAAGTGACGGAATTATCATCCAACTGACTGAGTGTAACACAACTGACCGAGTCTGAGACAACTGACTGGGTAATACACAACTGATCGAGTAATGCACAACTGACAGAGAAGTACACAACTGACCGATTGAGTAATGCACAACTGATGGGGAAGTACACAACTGACTGCGTAATACATAATTGACAGCGTTATCATGCAACCCACTGAATGACACAGAACTGGCAGAAAAATGCCCAACTGACCAAGTGATGCACAACTTCCAACTGCAACTTGCAACATGTAACTGACAGAAAGGTTACACAACAAATTCCAATTTCAAAACTTCATGAAATCTTTTTCTCTCCTTTTTTTTCCTGAAATCCTCTCTTTCCCATTGATTTAAATTTTTCAAACACTTTCAAACTACACCCAGATAACTCAATTTAGGGCGCTGGACTTGTTAGGGCACTGGACTTGTAATCCGAGGCCTTGGGTTCAAGTCCGCTCTGACAACTAGCTGGATTTGTTTTCAGTAGTCCCGAACTCATCTCTTCCACGCATTGTAAATAGCCAACTGGTCTGCCTCCTGCCAGTTGGGATTCTTAAAAAAAAAAATGTTGTGTTTGATTTGTTTCATATTTCGTTTAAGTCTCTGGCAGGTCCCCACCAGCCTTTAGGTTGCCTCAAACCGACTTGCCTCAACAAAAAGTGTCTGTCTGTCTGTCTGTCTGTCTGTCTGTCTGTCTGTCTGTATGTATGTATGTATGTATGTATCCCTACAACTGGTCTAACATGCAAAGAGGACTTTATCTATCCACTGTTAACATGCTTTATTTCTCCATTACTTACAGTCTCACAATCTCCTCAGTTCTGGTATTTAATGAGACTTACTGAAACTAAAGTGTAGAAAACAATATTGAAAGCGACAAAGCCTGGACATCTGCAACTGTACAAGCAAAACTGTAGCACAAGGAATGGCACAAATAAATTCAAGAAAGCCAAAATGACTATCACCGCCTCAATATGCCAGATCAAAACTTAGTTTAACCAGTCCATACAGAGTGAGGTGCGGGATTGCGGAAAATTAATTCAGAATTTAAAAGAACGAGGCATATAACAAATGTACTGTTTTGTTATTCTTTTGTTATTCAATGAGATGCAAATGATGTGCGGCGTTTTTCTGCAATCCCGCACCCTAGAGTCCATACAACACTGCTCTTTTCCCATTCCCTTGCACTTCGTTAAATCGAGGTTGCACTGTAAATAAGCTTAAATAAATAAGTAAGTAAATAAATAAATAAATGAGTCATTTTCTATTAAAGGTTACTCCAGAAGATTTATATTTCAAGCTTCATCTGAGCCTGATATGTTCGAAAAGTCTTAAGCTGAAGCATATAATGTTAAGAAGGACAGATTTATAACAATATTTAAGAGGGACAGATTTGTAACAATGTAACGAGAACACAATTTATTGCCAAAAGCCTCATGAAACAAAAATATAATATGTTCACTTGAGCAACATTGAATCAAATAGCGGTACGGAGTTCCGCAGTAGAGTACGCTCAAACCCATTACTCCTAACTTTAAAATAACAAAAAAGAAACAATGAACAGCAAAAACAAGACCTCTAACACTTTGCCGTATTCCTAAGACTCTTACATGCAAAACGTGTCTGTTTTTCCTATTTTTTCTTGAACTGAACTTCAGCTTTTTCCGCCATTTTGTTTATCACCTTAGCATCTAGCATCTCGTACCCAGTTCTTCTCACCCTTTTCGCCGTAGCCGCCATTTTGAATACATCTCCATCCTCGTTGGAGACACGTGATCTGCTGTGTGCCAGGGTCTTCTCCCGAGCCGCCGCCATATTGGAAGCCGAGAAGACCCTGGGGACGAGGTTGATCACATGGTACCAGATGTTTAACCTGAAGGAGTCTTTTAAGTATGGCGACCAATGAGTTATCCTGCTAAACAGGATTGAATTCCTCTTTTGCTTTAAGTTCACAAAAAGCTTTTAACGTAAAAAAAATATCCAGAAAAGGTGAATAAAAGTGTTTTAATACTGTATATGCCACTTTAATGCACTGTAATGATTACCTATCTAGTCTGAAACCTTTCGAAACGAAAAGAAGTTGTCTCTTTTAATAAAATAGAGAGCTTTCTGCACTCTTCGGAGGAGTAAGTTGCTTTTTTATGAAACCGAAACTTCGGCTTAAAGATCGGAGACAAGTTTTCGACTTCAGTTTGGTTATATAAGTACCATGCATAGTTTAATTTTCGCTAGCTTCCTTGCAACAGATTCTCACCATGAAACAAAGATGTAATCATCGTAGTTGTAATCGCAATTTAAGAAATTGCGAATTAAGCCCGAAGAAAGGTTTTTGAGGCGTTAACGACAAGATTTTCGAGGCTTTTTTTCGGGCTTAATTCGCAATTGCTTAAATTGATATATCAACTGCGATGATAACATCTTCATTTCATTTGTATTTCCGCAGTTCACATCATTTCATTCTAGATTGTCACTATAGCAACCACAGCGGATAGCTCGCAGTTATAATTACACCAAGATGGTTTCCTCAAAATCTAGTCAGAAAAGTTATGACTACAATTGCACTTTTTAAAAAAAATTATATTTCATAGTATCTACACGGGGGCCTAGAATAATAAAACCAAATTGACAATGGAACAGATAGACAAGAATTGATAAACATATTACAAACTTCGTTTGAACCAAAAACAAAACTCTTTAAAACGCTGTAAACAGTTTTTTAATTTTTTTATCCACACTTTCATCAAAACGAAAGTCGTACCTTTGATTTGGTTAGCAATATGCACACGTCTTTGAGGCAATGTAAAAGGTGACAGACAAGAAAAGTTCCGTGGGGTGAGAGGAATTATTGAATTTTTCACACAGTAAACAGTTGAATAGTCATGTCTCTTGAATCTACACCTTGGAACTCGTTCAACGACGGTAACCTTATTGTGTGTGTGTGTGTGTGTGTGTGTGTGTGTGTGTGTGTGTGTGTGTGTGTGTGAGTGACTTTATATTTATTTCAGCATTTGTACATGCAGTTTAACAATAACACTGTGACTGTTGCACGGCTTTTAGGTGAAACAAATTGCTTTGAAAAGTTTTTTTTCTAGATATCTATATAAAATAGCCGTGGATAAATAAAGTGTTCCATCCATCCACCATCCATCCCTGCACCTACCGTAGTTTCTAATGATTACGTAATCATTACTATTGGCGCCAAGGACGACTGGGAACGAGGCTGAGGAAGGGTAGGTTGAGATGATTGACCCACCGGTATCAGTCAGCTGTAAATTTCTAACCCAAACGAAAGAAAAGGTTTTATTTGTATTTCTTATTACAATGCAATGATTCTTTTCTTCAGCATTTTAACATTTATACGTGCTGTTAGAATAACGTTTGCACCTGGTTAGGAGTCTGTTCTTTTTTAGTGATTAAGGACCAATTACAACATTTGTTCATAACCTCTTACCTTCATTAATACCTTCAAAAACCTTTTACCTTCATTAATTACGGACGACATCCTTGTTATTTAAAAAAATTGGACATTGTCTTCTGAAACGTGTTAAAGAACAGGTCTTCCGAGAAAGTAACGGCCTAAGGGCTTATGGGTCATCAGTATTTGGAAAACATATTTATATTCAACAAATTGAATTAGATGAATATACTTTTGTATTGGTTGTAGTAAAATGGCAATACCCTTACCTGTAAACAAGTGTCGGTGAACTCAATTGGCTGCTTTCACAAAATTCAATAAATTACCGAAGCAAGCGAGAGGCAACACAACCGAATTAAAGTTTCGATTGAAGAAAGAGAAAATATTTTATTCCTCTGCACGGCCGTCCGTCAGTATTGCACTGCTACAGGAAGAAATTTATGGTATGTCAGTAACGGCTTATTTTTAACGTGTTAGATCTCGGTATAACGGTTTCAACATTATCAAACATTGTTGAAAACAATTAATTTTGTTGTACATTCGATGGTGACAAGATGGCCAAACGAATTCAACATTGTATTTCACACCCGAGAACAAAGGAAAAGTTGAAACAACATTGTTCAACATGGTGAATTCAACCACGCGCGATGAACGGTGTTGAACGAAAATGTTGTATCCTTCTATCTGACACCTTAAATCATTTTGAAACGCCACGTTGCCATATTTATTTTGGTCATTTGTCGATGATGTTAATTATGAGATAAAACACAGTTTATGAACTGCGGATCAAGCAGTGAATTATCAAGACAAATTGGCCTGTCAGTTTATGTATAATTTTTTATACCAAAACGTCAAAACGAGACGAAAACTAAATCTCAGTGTGGTTTGTGTTACCGGCTCGGAGAGAAAAATATCATCGACAGAGACAGCCGGAAGTAGGAATGCTTGAGCATTTGTGAGTTTGTGATTATTCAAATGTTATTGAGAGGCAGTTTCCTGTGGTTCTGTGATGTTATTAAAGCTAACTCTCATTATGAGTTTTTGAATGAAACCCTGAAGGACAGTAGCCACTGTTGTGCTGCACTTTTCTGTGTTATTGTTTACCGTTTTCAGATTTTCACCGTTTTCAATTTGTCGTCTTTTTGAGAAAAGGAATGGGGGCGCTTTTGGAAGCTAAAGATTAACCTTTTAAACTTCTCTATACTAACCACAGTGACTTATTTCCATTGATTTACTTTCGTCGCGTGCTTAGTTGACGATATCGAATTATTAATTTTTGCAAAAATGGCCGATATCGACATTTCAAACACGTGACGCGTGCGTGATGAGCCGCTCAGTTTAGTGAGCCGGAAGCTCACTGCACTAGCGGCTTATTACGCGCGCGTCTCGTTTCCAAGTAGCAGGCGATTTTCGCGCTCGTTCGCGTGTTCTCTTCCCTTGACAATCCAGACTACTAGCAGTCTAAAATAAGGGATTTTTCTTGCATCTGAAAAATAAATGAATTCTAGAGACAATTCAAAAACTGTCTTCAACTGCGATAAGGGACGTATTTCCCAGAAGCTTCGTAGTGATGTCTTTTGTTTCAGACTGACATTTATTATATCGCAATTGGGCTTTTTCAACTGAGTCCAAATTTCCCCGCGCTTAGTGGTAGGGGGAGTGGTTCGTGACGTCATATTGTTGTATGCACTCCCTATGGACAATGTTTCTCGGCCAATAAACGAGCGAGATCGATTCAGACAATTATTGTAAAATTTCTAATAGCACGTAGCAGTCGATGTTTGTGAAGTCGCTCTTGTTAGTTATGATCAAGGTTTTCTGTTTTGATCAGAAACACCTTTTGGATTTCTGTTTTGATCCCTGTATTTCTCTGGAGCGAAAAACGATTTAACCACCTGAAAGGTAAAGTGACCAAAGTATATAAAACGAATTTAGTAGTATTTTCAATTGTAAAAATATACAGCACATTTCGGTTTTATTTAGAGTACCAAAAGAGGCGAAATTCGCCAAAGTTTAGAAACATTCTTTTCTACAAATCCGAAACTAAAAACGATAATTTTAGCTATGAAGTGCAGCCCGTGGGGGTCGCCACGGTAGCGCGTCCTGTGCGTTTCAGTGTCGACAAGAGGTATACGCGTTTGGCGTTTATTCTGAGTGAGCTCAACGTGCTTTACTATGGTTGCGTATTTAGAAGGTCTGCGGTTTTTTGCAAGAAGGAAGACAGAGATTGTACACAGTTGTTGGTAGAAACAGAACTTTTAATAATCGTTTTGAGAGCTTTACAGTCTGTGACGTTGCAAATGATGGTGGGCTACTAGCACGTGTGCTTAACAAATAAACCTCACCGTGAAACATCTCCAACCAGGTTCTCGTCAATGCACTGGATTTTGTCCGAAGATGTCGTTCTCTCGTTTTTCTTTGTAGTCTTTGTAGGCCCCTTAGATTTCGTCCCAGAACAAGTGCGCACTCGAGTCCAAATATTGCGACAGTTCTGGGTTCGAATCCCACGTTTGTAACCATGAGCTAGTTGCTGATTCTCACCTTGTTCCGAGAGTTTTTCTTTATCGATATCATATGTTTTCCGCTGTTCTCCTCTATCCTTAGACAAAACGTGGTTGAAAGAGGTTCATACGATCCCGCGGCTTAACATGGTGTAAACGTTATCCCTTTCCTTGGCCAATTTGAAGCTTATTCAAGTAATTATTTCGGCCATACTAAGAAAAACAAATGTGCTTTCACTGTAAAAACGAAAAGGCCCACCATTCATCTGGCTCTTAACAATAAAAAAGGTGCACTGAACAATAGACGATAAGCCTTTTGTTCTCACTTGACTAGCCTAAACAAAAGCAGATCTCTCTTTAGTATGACAAATTACTCCTACCGGGTTGCGTGTGGTTGATAAGTTGAAGGTAACCAACTCACACTCACATTGAGGCCGTTTCTTTGTAGCTGCACAGCTGGCTTTCCACGTCTATTCAACAAAAACAGCAATTTTTGAATTATTTAACTTCTTTGGAAAACGAAAAAAATAATTGCAACTAATATGTATGCTAATTGTTGTGTTAACAATAACGTACATTTCCCCACAATATATATATATAACTGTTAGCTTTTAATGTTCCTTTATATTTCTCAGTCTTAAAGAGAAGAAGGGCTGTATATTTACATTGCAATGTTTTTTAGCGTCCAATGAAAAACAAGAAAAAGTCACGGGTATGTAATAAGGGAGAATGCATAATTTTATTTGAGTGTCGGAGTATTTAGCTTGTATGAGTAACCAATTGTGGAGTGTCTGATGCCCAGGGTCTGATGTTCCATTCTGTGTTACTCAAACATGCACAGCTGACGTTTGACATAGTTTAGGTTGCTTTTAAGGAGGGAGGAGTAAGGTTGACTACTATGCTTTTGTAACGTTTCAGCATTTTACATTTATCTCTTCCAGTTTTCAACTGAAGCAATCCAAAAATGCCTCAATAGCTTGACAGTGCCAGGAAATGGTTAATTCTTCCGAATTTTTATGTTTTGAATGATGATTAAAAAGAAAAAGTTAATGGGAAGAGAGACTGAACATATAAAAATAAAGATGGCAGGCGTTTGAAAATTAAAATTTAAGTTACTAATTAATAAGTGGACACTAAGACAGTGGTCTGCTAACAACCCGTAAAGTTCTCAGTCCTGTTGCGCCAAGAGTGCCGGTCTTTTTTTGGTGAGTGTAATACATTCTTTCAAGTTCCTACGTGGGCAGTCTACTTGAATTTTTTAAGTGAAAAAATTATGATTTGAGAAACGGATTAAAGGAAACTTTCATGTTTATTAAACGCAAAACTGTGCTGTAGAGAAGCTTTCTGTGAACGTTAATCAAGACCTCCCTTAAAGGGGCAGTGTCATGGGGATTTTCCTCGCGTTTCGTCAAAACGTCGTTGAAATTGAGATTAAATGCCTTCACTCGTCAAACAAAATGCTCCTGGAACATCAAGAGGGAGATATCAAGTGAATTTTTGCAAGGAGAGCAAACCAAAAAAAGGTTTCAATGATTTTTGCAAGATACAAGCACAAAATTTGAAAACGTTCGCCAGACGTTTTCAAGTTGTAATCCACTTCCATCTTGGCCATCCGTGGCCAAAGACACTTAGTAATAGCTTCACTGAATTAGTATGGTGTCTGAGCAAGAAAATGACCAATATTTTTAGGCTTTCATATATGTTAATGTGACTATTGGCTTTTCAGTGGGGTCAAACGCGAGCAAAATCCTCGTGATACTGCCCCTTTAAGAGTCCCTTGAGACAGAATTCAAGGGCAATGCTTGGTCAAAACGTTAGCTTCTATTAGTCTTGAGTGATCAATCGTCATCTATTTTCCTTGATCTGGTTGATCAGTTGGTTTGTTGGTCCTACAGCTGATGTGATTCCTCATCCGTTATCTTGCAACTAGTTTCACTAACATGTTCACAGCGCAGCATAAAATCAGATACGTCGCACATAAAACAATCAAACCCAAACAACAGACACCAGACTCCAGTAACTAGGATATGATACGATGAATTTAAAAAGAACAAATTTGTAAAATCATCACTACAGCAACTGCAAAGCCCTTCTCATTTTTGATCGAAATGAGCCAAGAAGCAAACTAAAACAAGTTGCAAGTTGGAAAAGTTACATATTAAATATACAGCCCAACCTCCTGCAAGCTACCCACTCCACATCTTGTGCGTAGGTAGTTTTAAGTGGTCTCTTACTCGAGTTCTCTTCTTTTCTCTAAGTCCTTTATAGCTCCACCGAGAATCATCGGCAATTGCCGGATCAATTCCCTCCATCGCCTCGTTTGCGTGCCATTTTCTCCAGTACCTCTTTCTAGAGGTAGTATGACTTTATATTTCAGTCTCTTGCAAATTTCTTTTGGAAAAGGCGAAGCCAAAACAACCTTGGTTTCCTAGAAGTTGTACGGCTCGAACTTTGATTGGATGAGTGTTTCGCATATAGAGTATATGTACTTGCCATTTCGGATCCTCGCACTGGAGTAAACAACATACGTACAACAGATGTCCTTGGAAAAAAAAATTACACAAAATTCTTCACCTTGACTGAAAACACTTAGCCCATTTCGTACATTATGATTACGTTTTTATTTCCGTTTGTTTCAATTTTATCGCAGTAAGTTTTGACAATAAGATAATACTTCGTGACACATCTTTTCATCTCATCACCTGCTACACTTTGCTGTATTGATAATGTGGGGAGAAAGGAGATGCTAATGGCAGTTAAGTATTTAGTTCATTTTAGGGAAGTTACTTCAATCATGTTAAAATGCACTTTCTAACTGACTCGAGCTTGTACAAGACTAAACACATTTTTTCGAGTCAAACGTGACCAAAACTACTGAGTCCTATATCCGCTTTTTGGTGAGTATCGATGTATCTGTCTCCATGTGTTTACGTAGATATTTGTTTCTGTATTTCCGAGCATGAAATTGCTTCAATTGACCGAGAAGCTTCATGAATTCATTTAAATCATGTCCTTCAGTTTCAAATTCCTGTCTGTCCTACGACTTGCAACTGAAAAAACCAAATTAACCTTTCTTAAGTTAACATTTACATCTACATCTCCTATTTGCAAAATCTATTGAGACTGAGTGCAGTCCTCAATCAGTACAGTGCGCAAGAAAATCAAAATATTATTGATTCAATGCAATGGCAGTCTTCACCGAGGTATAAAATAACAGTAATATAAAGGAAAAGAGCATTGATGGCCGGCTTGAAATGTCAGTTGAATTTATTTTCGTAAGATACAGACAAAATTTTGAATCTGAAAAATGCGGTTTTCTTTGATTAAATATTTCTGCAGATTTGGCAGAATTGCAGAGTATTTTTAAATAAATAGAAAACGAATTTGACCATAATGAAACATCACAGGGAACAGTGACGTCAACAATTAAAATATGTTGAATATTCTCGTGAAAAAGAACGGTACTACAGTAATACTGTGAACTGGAAAAAAACAAGTGTAATCTCGAGGCGATCTATAAGCCCTAGAGCTAATCGTATTCAAAACAAACTTCGTTGACCACAAGCAGTCGTCCTGTTGACCTCAGATTCTCGAAGCTTCGCGCGATGCACCGTCTATAAACCTCGCAGTGGAAACAACCAATACAGTCTGTTGTCAGAAACATTTTTTAATCATTTAGAGGGAAGCAAGACATTTAAACTAACATACAAATGTACGGTTTAATGAAAAAAGAAGTTAGATTTGTTTTGCGTTGTAGCAGGTTTTGCGTTTTTCGAAATTTCCCTCCGTTTGTTTTGTATTTTGATTTTTGATCTAATTTGTCTACTCTCTATTACTTTCTCAAATATTGTGTTTATCTGCGTGGAACGTTACTTGTGTTTTCTTCGTTGTTTGGGTCGCCACCTAATAACGCAGCCATGTTCTCCTGTAACTAAAACATCTTTGGACGCTAACTGTTTAGGAAATTGGGCACTGATAAAGTGAAAGAATCATATACTGAGATAACATCACCATTTCAGAATTAATGGCTTTTAAAATGTCCGTATTGTTTTAAGATTGGAAATTCCAAATAGTAGTTTTCCATGTAAAGGAGGTCATGTTTCAGTCAAAGACTAATGTTCCAAGACTGAGCAGATTTATTAAGTTTCCTAAGTTAAATTCTAATTGATGTATAGGATTGAAAAGTTATCGGTTCGCAAACGTGATTCAAAGCAGCGACCTTCAATCATTTGAACTGAAGATTTTGTTGGTTTATTATGTGTCGAGTGTTCCTTTCTAAAACTTTTGTTTCATGACAAGATCCAAATAAGGATTTTTTGACGTAGATACACAAGTAATGACGTGCATTAATTGCCTCTACTTACGTCCATTTTTCAAAAGCAAATAATTTACGATCGCTGTTAATTGTCCTTATTGTAAATCTGAGAGACAGTAGGGTATAAACGGCACGTAAAAAGAGCAAATAAAGTTTTGGAGCCTTTTTATCAACAAACAAGAATTACGTGCGATCAGTTCATTATCAAGAAACAAGATATGACAAAAGCGAATATTCCTTAGAGTCGCCATTCCGTCGTGTGATCTTTGAAATTTAGAAACGTCAAGGCATGGTATTCATATCCATATTCAATTTAAGGTAAGCCGAAATCTTCCTTGCATACGCCGCAAATTGTCATGTGCAAGGCGAATTTTGATGGATATACAGTTCCCTTCAGTTTTCCATTTTCAAATCCCCCCCTCCCCCCCCAAAAAAAAAATCCTAGCAAATTTGATTGCTTAAAAATGCCACCCAAGAAAAACAACAGTATATTTCAAATCCTTCATAGTCGTGCGTGGAGGTGTACACGTGTCACGTGTACACAGCGTGCCAAATAGTACACCAGATGTCAGCACTTTCTTGCCAGTATTTCTTGTTTTATAAGACCATTATTCCAACTAAGATGTCCTGCCTGGGTCTTTCTTTTCTTTAAATGCCGTTCGCGGGTCGAAACAATGGGCTCCTGACAAGACCAATACCGAAATGAAGTTAAAGGAACAAGTAATTGCTGTTTACCGTCAGCCATTGTTTTCTAAGGAAAAAAAATAAGGGCACTATAAAACGAAGAGGGCTAAGGCTCGAAAGCCATGGTAGACTTCCGTCGCAGCCTGAGCAAAAATCGGGAAACCTTTTTTTCTTGGCTTCAGTTTTAGTTAATATTCCTATTTTTAAAAATCTTCAAAAAATGTTCTCTGATTAAAAATTGTAAAAACTTAATTGAGCTTTCAGCTACCAGTCTGCAGCCTTTAACAGATGATACAAATTGCGCGAATGTAAGAATATATACAGTAAAAAGTGCGAAAAATAACAGAATAAATATATACAAAGCGAGTGACGGAAACGAGAAAAATGCTAATTAAAAACGATCATACAAATGTTCATAAAATGCTAATTGAGTAGTGTTCATTGTTTTAAAGAATCAAATATTGTCTATTTAACGGCTTAGATAAACGCAAGAGTAAATTGACTATCGCGTGCGTAATGCCCTTGAGTCATGGCGTACTGTCATGATAACTGAAGCGGAGAATAACCGTTACCTAGACAACATTTGATTCTTTTAAAACAATGAACACTTTTCATTTACTAGCTTTTTACAAACATTGTTTAACTGGAGCCGTCACATAGGCAATATTCTTGATCATCTTTAATTAGCTTTTTATGAACATTTTTTTACCAGCTTTTTTCTCGTTTTTGTACTTTCTTTGTATATATTTATTCGGTTATTTTTCAAAGTTTTTACTGTGTATATTCTTACATTCGCGCCATTTCTATCATTTGACTGGTAGCCGAAAGCTCAATTAAGTTTTTACAATTTTTAACCAGAGAACGTTACCCGTCGACATTTATTCCTTTTTTCGCTTTGTAGAGTGTGGTCAGATGGCAGCTTAGATGACTAACATTACATCTCACGAGAACAACACTGCAGATGGAAGCGGACCCTTCAGATGGCAAGCAGTGTACTTCATATATGCTACTGTCATGTTTCTCGTTCTCGCTATTGGTCTCGTTGGCAACGTTCTCAGTTTTATAATTCTGCGGTATCGTGAGCACCGAAGGAAAGTGATCAATCCACTGATGATAAATCTTGCAGTGGCCGATATTCTAATCACTCTCCTGGTTTACCCGGCGATGGTTGCCACAAATCTGCTGGGGGAACCGCTGCGAGAAGGTTCTCTTCTTTGTATGTGGTCCTCCTTTGGAAATGGCGCGACTGGTATCACGTCCATTGCCACACTAGTCGCAATGAGCGGTGTTATGTACCACGCGATCAAACAGACTCTGCCTCATCCTCAGATTCGTTCAAGGTACATGAAATTACTCGTGGCTGGCACTTGGTTATACGGGATATTGCTCAACCTCCCTCCTATGATTGGCTGGAGCAAGGCTGTACCCGGCAAAGCCGGTTTCAGTTGCGCACCTGATTGGACTAGCTCAGATCCTTTTGCTATCGCTTATGTGGTTTTTCTGATGGTTTTCGGTTTTTTTCTTCCACTTGCTATGATTGGAACCTTCCATTATTTAATCTATAGGTAAGTAAAGTTACATAGTGGACTATCAATCTTCAGCGCCAATATAATTACTATAATTTACCAACTCTTCAGAAGAAGTAACACCATGAAAGGACGACCAAATCTTCACCTTACTCTAAAGTTGAATCCCGTTGAGGTTGTCCAGCCTGCGCGCGGACGAATAGGAGACGTCTGCGCGCAGGCTATCCGTTTTCTGGTGGGGAAAAAATGCCAATCCTAACATCGCCTTTTACGGTGGGTGAAAAAAAAATGTGCTGCAATGAGAGCCGTTTTTCTTTAATATATAATTTTGGGAAAATCAGGGGAAACAGACTCATTTTCATGCTATACTCTGCAAAAGTTGCAGAATCATGGGTCAAAACGAGTGAATCGTCAGCCTTCCCATGCACCAGTGCGAGATAACCAAAAAATGCCAATAAATGAAGTGATTGTCGACGAATCAAAACAAAATTTCGTTTACTTGCAGTACTCCAGTCGACTTAGCAAAAGATTCAATATAGCGCGTTACAGACCAAGACTTTGCCAAAGGACGTCATTTCAGACATATTGGATCAAAGGAAAAGCTGGTTGGTCGCAAATCCGCTAATCCCGTATTGCGAGCTATTCCTGACAAGGGTGAATGTCACGCGGCTTTAAGCTCAGTCTAGCGTGTAGGGTACCGTCTTATAGTAATACTGAATTTTCGTCGTAGTAGGTTGGTCAAGGTCACTGGATGATTGATTGCTTGCTCAATGATATCTTATGGGGGTGGGGATAGCGAGGGCTTATATTTTGACCATGGTTCTCTTGGGGACAGGGCTAGGTTATTGCAATGCCTCCGGACACTAGAGTCGATCAACGTTACATGTTTTGAAAAACGGTGGCCCGACCGCTTGTTGTATGCAACAATTGTCATGAGTGTTTTGGACATTATACGGGTTAAAATACGCCACAAAGGTAAAAACAACCAAACAAACAAATTCTCGGAGTAAATTACACGCATGATAACAAAATTATTTGGTTATGAAGTCTTGTCATAAAGTTCGGCCTTTTGATTCAATTCACGCTTTTGAAATCTAGCTCATATAAAGAGGGGACAAAAACGCTAGAATCTACACCGGGTTAATTTTGTCGAATCAAAGCATTTAACGGTGAAACAAGCTTAGATTCCACAAAATAGTATATGAAAGCTTCATTCAAGGGAGACCTTGAACCCCGGGCGTTTAGTTTAGGATCAGCTTTCGACAAGCAGTGACGTAAATATACACTGGGTAACGCAATTTTATAAAACGCAGGGCATTTCTTATTGTATTGTGAGGGCTGTAGAGGAATTCAGAGGTTTAATTCTAGCAACTACGGTTTGGTTTGAGGTTCTCGCGGGTTTCCATTCTTGCTATAAATATTATGTATTTTTTGCTACTTCGAAAACAGAAAAATGTTAAGAATTCAGTATCTCTGAAGCTAATTGTTCCCAAATTTACTTCAGCGTGTAAGGGCCCGTCTTTAAAAAAGGACAGGTTTTCTTGTTAGCTCTGGAACGAGATCGTTTGTGCGCCGGACTCTTAGCCAGTAGAAGTATTATTTACTTATTGTTAACCGAACGCGAGGGCCGTACTGGGAGAATATTGCCCGAGGTCTTTCTGGCACGGACCGAGCGAAACGAGGTCCGTACAAGAACGACTGAGGGCAATTTTCCCCCAGTACGGTCCTGAGCTAATGAGAGTTAATAAGAAGTTTATTATATGGCTGTGCCTCACACTCTATTACTTAAAAAGTGAGCAATGGCAGATTGGGATGAAAGGAACAGTTAACGGGAAAGCATTCAAAACAGCAGTTCTATTTCACACACACAAAAATTTTATTGCACAAGAAAAAGTAAAAACTTCAAATATGCTGTCTCTTTTCATTTAGCTTCAAATCATTCGAACTATTAGAATCAAATGTACTTTCACATTTTCTATCTTCCCGCTTCACTAATCGGGCACTAACATCGCTTATAATGCCCGTAGGCATTATGGGAAAATCCGGCCCCAAGTACTGGCCTATCACAGCGCGCGTTATATATATTTAGAAGCTGTAGGCACATAATTAACAGAAATAATGTTTTCACTTTGGTGTTGCTCTGATACTCTTTCATAGGCTGATACGACAAGTACCATTACCAGGAAATGTAAACGTTTTAGCTCAAGCCAACCGTCAGAAATCTCAAATGAAGTTAGTACGCATGACAGCCATGTCTATAGTCGCTTTCCTTATGAGCTGGATGCCTTACACCTCCGTCAGCCTCGCTGGTCTCATCAATGGACGTCACGCACTCACCTCCGGGGAAGCAGAAATTCCTGAATTGATGGCCAAAGCCTCAGTTATTTACAACCCCTTCGTGTATACTGTCATGAATGGTGCCTATCGTGCTTCTTTATGGGGAATGATCACTGGTAAAAAAGTGTTCAGGGTCAATCGGTACATTGTTACCGCGAGTGCGGTGCGCGGCAGCTCATTCATAAACTCGGGAGCAATCAGTCCAAGCTATGAAGAGACTGCTTTGTAACATGGGACTTTTCACCCGAGCTCAAGACAGACAAAATTATCAAACGTCGACCATTTGAATAAAAGCTACCGAGTTGTACGCATCTGTGGTATGGTTATAATGCTGTAAAAGGTGTTTCCAACGTTTGAGTCTGTGGAAGAAACCCCAAGGTGTGTCCGTTCAAATGAAAGCTACTGAGCAGTACTTTGCTGTGGAAAAATCCTAAAGTACTGTTTGTTACGCTGTACAGGGTGGTTCTAACTTTCGAGTCCGTGAATGAAATCCAAAGGTGACTAATCGAATGAAAGCTAGTGCGAAGTTCAGATGTCGACTCGAGGTCAAAAGCTAGACCAAACAGAATACAAAGAACGGTCAATATTATTTTATTCAGTTTTCGCAGCTGTTTCAATTCGTTCAATAAAGTGTTCGTGGAGCTAAAGAAAGGGTGGAAAGTAGAACTAATTTTTACTAAATATGGTGCGCGAAATCTAAAAATGAAAAAAGTTGCTTTCTCGGTAGAAAACACAAGAGCAGTCAACATTTTACAAAATGTAAATGAATTGCAAAAATATGAGGCCGAGGACTCAGTCAGTGCTTTGAAATTCTCTTCTTCATTACATAGCTGAAATTTCACGAGAGCCATTTAAATGAAAGAATATAAGTCACACTTATCCAAGACACGAAGTGCTTGTAAAAATTTCTGTTCGCGTCTTAATTATTTAACTGAGTCGCATCACCAGGTCTAAAGAACAGTCCGTCTTGCTGAGTGGTCGCTTCGATAAGACGAGAAAAGTTAGTTTTACGAGTACTTCACGACGCTATCCAAGACGTGACCTATTTTCTCTCGGGTACATGGCCCTTATATTTTGTTGTCACTTTTTTACATTCTCAATTAATGCAGGAAGGCAAGAATCACCAACATGATAAGTCATTAAGTCCTAACTTTTTTGTTTGGTTTCATTTTTTTCATTTAAAAGAATGGTGTAACATCTTTACAATAACTCTTTAAACAAGGATAAACATTAAAACTGAGACGATAATACGACAAATTTCTGTGTAAAAACCGGTTTAACGGTCGATGATAAGTGATAATAAATAAGACAAAATGTTCTTTGTCCGGTGAAACTCCTGAAGCAGCGATGTGAAATATTCCTTCGTTATCATCACTTCTTTCCTTTGCAAGCACAGCCACTCGTTCACTACGGGTGACAGCCGTGACACACCATGGTTTAAGACACGGAAACGAGACGAATGATTTTGTTATCCTTGGAATTCCATTATGCTGAAACAAATTAAAAGACGCGTGAAAAAAATTACTCTTTTAGGTAAGGCGTTTTCTTCGTCATACACCTCTAGCGCATCATATTAGTGCAAACAAATCTACGAACTTGATTCAGTGCCAGAGTCCATTTGACTCCGTACATGACACCCTTAAGTGTGACCATCCAAATGAAACCTCTTCAGTGGTACTTAACCGCGTGCTCTTTTCAACGAATTCAATCTTTGGGAAGTGGAAATTTCAGATACATTTGAAAAGTTCTGAACTTTGGCACTGTATGGAACTAAAAGGTTTATAGACAATGTTAACTTACTTCGCAATGGCCTTCTGTTCTGTATCGCCGCACTTACGCAGTTCCTCACGAAAGACGGACTGCCCTGAAAATATTACAATACCATTTTATTTTTCACATGAACAAGAACATTTTTCTCGCCACGAAAACAAAATCCGTATTTTTTCACCACCATGCAATACCTTATTTACACAACCAAAGACAGTTCTCGGTTTGCTCTAAAAAACCAATGTCAGTTGTTCTTGACCTCCAAAACACAATACACTCGATTTAATAAAAACTTTCTAACCTTCGGGACTCCTTGATTGATAGACTTGATTGATTTGCCGTAAAAACTCAGAAAACAGCGTCATGAGCGCAGTTTCATTCTGCGACAAAACGAAACGCAACACAATTAGCTTAATCCAAAAACCGAGGGTTTATTCAAGATAGTCCATTAGCTAAGAGAAGCGCCTGAATTAGCAGGCTACAACCAGTGTCACATTGTTGAAATGCCATCGGTACACTCGTCTCCCTCCGCTCTTACTAGGCAATGCTGTAAAAACGTTTCAACCACATGGACGAATACAAGCATTCATAACACCGTGCAACAATGAATAGGGGTAGGAGAGGAGGGTGTTCCAACGACTTGCATCGCTGATTGCAATCTGACCTTCACCAAACCTTAGAACTACAGTCACAACCTCGCATCATGTAGTGTGGTTCTAACTTTTGACTGTGGACAAAAACCTGAAGCGTGGCCATACAAACGAAAGCTACTGGGCAGTACTTTACTGTGGTGCGGTCTATCATAGTGCTGTACAGGGTGGTTCGAACTTGAGTCGGTAAATGCAAACCTATTGTGACTCTTCAAATGAAAGATATTAAGCATAGTTTATGACTATTAAGTTTTACAACGTGTTTCTAACTTGAGTCTGTGGCGGTAATCCTAGCGTGACTGTTGAAAAGAAAGCTAATGAGTTGTTAAGTGACTTAATAGTTTTTTGCTTCACAAGGCCATTGATTAAAACACCCAAGGCTGGATCATTCAATTAAAAACTGATACTGAGTAGTATTTTGAAAAGTTTAAGAGTATATCTTCATTTCATTCAAGACCCTTAAAATAAAACCGTACCTCGTTCTCATCTTCCCAGCTGTCCCAGTCAGAAAACTCATCGTTCTCGGCGTCTGGCTCTGGACTGGGTAACCGTGTTGTACCTCTACTGCTCTCGTGAGAGGTGTCTAAAGCTACGGACTCTTGCATTAAACGGCCAGCGTCTAAACAAACAAAAACAAAATACGTCCAACCTTCCAAGTGAAACCGAGATTCACGTTATAAGTTAGGTGCGCCTGTTGGCAGGAGGATGAAAACCGGACCCGCTAAATGGATGGATATCAAACCTAGCAATATAAGTGTGATGTTTCAAAAAAGCTACTGAGCAATACTTTTCTGTGGCGCCGCTTATTATGCTGAAAGAGATAGTTGTAACTTATAGTCCGTGGATCAAAACCTGAAGAAAAAATGTGACCTAACGAAAGAACACTCTTGAGCAATACAATAGGTAGTCCTCACTGTGACTGTGAACAAGCGTGACTCTTCACATGAAAGCTATAAAGCAGTACTTTATTGTGGTGTACAAGGTGGTTCTACAGTTTGAGTCAGTGGATGAAATCCTGAAGTGTGACTATTCAAATGAAAGCTACTGAGCAGTACTTTACTGTGGTACTGTTTACTATGCTGTACAAGGTGGTTCTAACTGTTAAGTCTGTGGAAGAATTCAATTCAAGAATTTGTCTGTATTGTTTAAATTTCTTTCTTTTATTCTTGTTATATGTATTTCACTCATTTTGTAACTTTCGCAAGCTCGAAGAAATTAGCAGAAATGCTACTCTGTAAATTCGAGATTAAATGTTGTTATGTTATGTTATGTTATGTTATGTTGTGTTGTGTTGTGTTATGTTACGTTATGTAAATAAGTGGCCATTCAAATGAAAGCTAATGAGCAGTGCAATCCAATGGTGCCATTTGTTATTCAATCTTTTTCAAGTGAAAATTTGTGAAAGGTTGATGTATTTGTGGTGCTAACCGGGATCCTCTTCCTCTTCTCCTGCTATAACCAGCTCCTCAGCAGGACTGGTGGGGATGTCATTGGACAGGATCAGCAAGTCTGGTGTCTCGTTCAGTCGGCTGCTTCCCTCCTCCTCACTCATTAGACGTACCAGATCCGGCTCCTGTCAACATACATAAAACAATAGGTTTCACCAAGAGAAAATAAGGGGACAGAGAGGGACACTGCCAGTCCAGGCTTTGGGATATGTCAAGTTCGGTAAAGTTATTTTTAGACGGCCATTTGGAACGGAAGTCTGTTTTCCGGACGTCCGCATAAAGGGAACTTCGATCTGGTGTTTGAAGGACCATTCAAATTTTGCTTGTAATGGCGGACCAAGTGGTGTTACGTTTTGTCGATGAAAACGACTTCGAAAAACAAGGGAAATGGTATTTATGCGGACGTTCCGGGAAACAGACTTCCGTTCAAAAGCCAATCTATAAATAACTTTTGTGGAATTCACATATCCCAGCCAACGCCCTCAGAGTCCCTCTCTGTCCCCTTATTTTCTCTTGGTTTCACTTTCATGAAAACCTTTGCACGCAAAATCAAAAATTGTTTGTTGATAGTTTAAACGAAATATAATCAGGAATTATCAAAGCCGTGGTTTAAACCAATTTTAAGCAGGGTAAGCACAATTAGCGCAACTCAGATTAGACTTTGCAGACGTGGCCTTTGCAAACTGTGACTCGTCCGAGTTTGCCCCGCTTTAATAGAAGTGATTTATAGAGTCCCAGTAAGAGGTCTCGATTTAGGTCTACATTGGACTTCGGTGAAGTCTCTTCTTATTTCAAGTTGACAGGGATACAAGTAGAGACAAAGCATCGACTGTGATAGCGACTGAAATTCTTGATCAAATTTACATCTTATAAGAGACTGTAGAGGATGAATTGTTGATAATATTAGCGAAAAACGTTTGACCATCCACATGTCAAGATTCTGGTCAAATGCTACAGTAAAATACCATGGTGTTTATGAATACAATTACAAGAGCAAAATTTAATAGATTTGTAGCTGTGTTTTATGTGAAAAGTTTCGCACTGTGCGTTGAATTCAATTCAGCTAGTTTGCCACAGACTTGAAGTAGCCTGAATAAATGTCCATTCCTTTTTTTCACGTCTGTAAAAGCAGTTTTCATATTTAACGATTTCCACAATATTTACATATGAACGGTCCTAATAAACAGTAAATTACTCACGTAATCCAGCCTGCTGCTGATGGCTTTGAACACAAAGCTGAGGAACGTGGGCTGATCAACAAAGATGCACACTCTAATGAACACTTCCAGCACCTCTCGAACAACTTGTAACTCCAGCTCCTGTGACGAGTTAGGTAAACATTGCAAGGTATTAGTGTCGTTATTATAGTCTTAGGTAGACAACGCTTCACTAAACCAAGCAAAAAGGGCTGCAATAAAGGCAGAGGTCGGGATTTTCCGTCGTTCTGGCAATTTTAAGTCCCAGTTATACTTTGATAAACAAAGTGTCCCTACTAATACAACGGTTTTTTTTTCTTTCGGCTGCCTTTTGTATTTCCCCTTCTAATTCAAGAATCAGAGACAGCTCTGCACAACGACAACCACCAACACCACCACCGCCACAGCAATAGTAACAACGACGGCATCAACACAAAACAACAAGCGAAATGTTCATACAAGGCGCATGTTAAACGTTGCCAGTGTAACATACCATGAAACGGACATGTCCTTTCAAGTTTCCGCTACTGTCGCAATGGTTGCGAAAGGTATAACTTGGCAGTGTTTTCAACCAACAAACTTAACGGGTCGCATCTTCTAGCTTCCTAAAGCGTCCTACCAATCTCGGAAAATGAAAAAACCTCGCGCAACCGTTCTCTTCCTCTTTTCTTGCATCCGCTTCGAATAGCTTTTATGCTAATTGCGCGTTTGCAAGTGCTTTCTTCTCTTTCTTTTACCGTTCAGCCACGTTGAACTCCCACTCGAATTGACAAGAAAAAACGTAAAAAACATAAAGGTTGCAGTTTCAAACTCACTAGTGTATAACAAGCTTGTTTGATCATTACCTTGGCGTTGATGACTTCAGCGAGGCCAAGCAGAGAAAAATCCAAATAGGACTGTACAAGTGCATGCAATTCCTCTCTGCAAATTGGATAACATGGGATGTAAGAGACATGACAAAAGGAAAGGGAATTTACAATATAAAACAATGAAATACAGTAATATCGATCGGAAATAAGCGAAAAAAATTTCTTTCATTTTCTAGCTACGATCGTTCACATTTGTTATTGATTCAAGGTAGTTGCCTTATAAAAATTTCAAGAAAAGCAAAGCATCAAACGTTAGGTGTCCCACCCAAAAACTGGGCAACCAAGGTCCTGTTTGGCAACAGCCGGCCATGTGATTTCAGTGTTAGGCTTCTCCTGTTTGTAGTGTCCAGCGGACACAAGCATGACACATCCGGGACACTTGAGGTAGCGCACGAAGGAGTGTAGAGCGAGTGTGGAGTTGACTTCGTGTTGGGCAGATTGTCAAAAAAGTTTCTACGTATTTTATGGCCTTGGTGGCGGTTACTTCACTACACTGTTTTAACAATTTCTTAACTTAAAAGTTAAGAAACTGTTTAGAAAGCACTTACCCTCCGTCTCCTTGCATGTGCATTTCCTCGACCCGGTATAATATAATATACAAACTGTGGAGAAAACAAAGCATAAAAGTTCACTATTATAATCTGCAAAAAGAACACCGACGTCTACAGAGTATATTTTGAGTTCCTATAAAAAGGCAATGCGTTTTTGGTACTGGGAGTGACAGGTGACAGGAAACATGAGCCACCCCAACCTGCTGGCCGTGAAAGGGGTATATCGAAGGTTTCCAAACAGAATAAACCGTTCCATTTGATTTTCTGTTCTACAACGTTTATCCCGCCGCCTATAGAGAGGGAGGTCGAAAGCTCGACTCTTGGGTCGGACAACTAAGGATTATTAACCGAGGCAAAAACGGTGTTACCGATGATTTTGCATTTGTCATTTGTTAGACTTTCGTGTGGCTCGGTTAATCACTGACGTAGAAACGGATAGACTGCGAAATTCTGTAATTTTGGCGATGGCGATTGTGGTGCGGGCGACTGAAACACACGCGCGCGCGCGAAATTGCGAAGAGACGAGACGCAAGGGGAGCGCCAAACGTCGTGTATCCTCGAAATTTCGCGCGCGCGCGCGCGCGTGTGTATTTCACACGCCCCACAATCGCCATCGCCAAAATTACAGAATACTCGCAGTCTAAAGTGGAGATCCTGTCTCAAATGTGGGGGATGTATTTTACAAGAACCACCCACGACATGGTTAACTTTTCCTTAGACCACTCTTATAGTGAGCTGTTTGTTCACGGGTAAAATGGGACCAACAATATACTGAAATTAAGTGCCTACCAAACACGTCTTGAAAGTTGACGTCTCAACTCATTCATATATCATCGGTAAAGCGCCAAAAGACGTGATTTGCGGGCGACATATTCACCTTTAGCGTCAAACTTACCCATCCAGCAGCGCTCTACACACGTTGGAATCTTCAAAGAACTGTCCGATGTAATGAACTAAGATAGGGAAAATCATGATCTGTATGGAAACAACAACTTTTGTCAATTATAACCTCTTGAAATGATTGTGAACGAAGCGATTTAAGATTTGAGATAAAAGCTCCTCTTTTCCCTTCAAATATGATATTAACCAAAGTGAATGTATATTTCACAAAGATATTGCCCTATCAGTGTAGAAACTACGAGTCGTTTGTTTCTGTTGGAGTAAAGCATATTTTGTGTTCGATTTAGAGCTTGTCAGTTTCATTGAACGCCTTAACGCGCAGCATTCTTGATTGCGCCTTAAAATTGTTCAGCCCTTTGATCAAACATAAGTCCTGAGCTTGACAGCCCGTGGGGGGGGGGGGGGGGGCACTCCCTATAGTGGACTTTACAGGGAGGCTCTGCCCGAAAGGGGTGCCTCTTTTTAAGCTTCCAGTATAGTAAAAAGGTCACCAAAATGTGCTACAAAGTAAAAGAGATGGCAGCTAAAATAAAGTATAGAATAGGATGATAAATATTGGCAAAAATAATAACAAGAAACACGCGAAATCTTCGAGCCTTTAGTAACCGACCCAGCAACTTAAACCCAGGGGAGACGCGACAAACATAGGATATTCAACTTTTTTGCCTTGTCCTTGAAGTATAAGACAGGAGTGTAATTTTAACTCGAGTAATTTGAAAGGAGTGTAGTTTGGTAAAAATTAGTATATTAAAGGTAAGGGTTTGAGCCTCGGGGCGGAGCCTCTCCGTATAAAACTTTATCGAGTACCCCCCACCCCCCGGGCTTGACAGTTAGACGTAGCACGCATGGTTTTTGAAAGAAGCATCTCTTGGGTAAGGCTAACCAGAAACAGTTTTCCTTACCAATTGATTGGCATCACAGTCCTTCAGGAATCTTGCAAGAACCGAGTACACCTCAGAGATCAGAAACTTGCTGGCCTGCAGAACAACATGTGGACTTTTATTAAACAAAAGTAAAGTCTACGTAGCAGGCGCAAAAGGCGAGATCGTGCGCTGATGCGCGAGCGTTGAGCGCGAGGAAGAACCTAGCTACAAAACGTAGTGAAAACAAGCTGAGAACCTTCGATTCACCTTCAGCCAATAGTTGGAACGTGCCTGGTTCTAAAATGACACCAAATTGAGCTACAGAGAGTGGTCGATAGAGAGACTTTACGAACGCTCAGTGCACGGAGCGCTAAGCGCAACCATCGAAGATGGCCTTCAGGAAACCAGCTTAACGCCTGAAGTGGACTTGAGCGTTTCCCGGATACTATCTTCTAATTCTGATGAAATTCCGCGAATAAATTTTTGGTCATTTTCACACTAGAGACGGATAACCTGTCTGGACGGTTCAACGATTTCGAGGACGAGTTACCTGTCACTCGTCTTTAGACTGACAGACAAACGGACATAGAGGATATTACACGGTCTCGTGAAGATACGAATTTATAAAATTCATATCTTCAAGTCGCTGGGTAACTTTCTTTTTATTATATAGACAACAGTATTTTTGCACAAACAACAGTGTAAAAGTGGGAAATGACGCCATCGATATCCACACTAGTCCACCTCAAGTCCTGGATGTAGTTTCGTAGGAACTTAACGAGTGGTCTATTTTCCACTGAAACACTCTTGTCTATACGATAAAGACACTTATTTAAGCAGCGTAGCCCTGTCAGTGTAAAATACTGTTCTCAAAAGGAGCCCTGTCAAAAAGTTAGTCAAAATTAAAAAATCAGAATACGTCCAAGGGGTTAGCTGCCTCTAGAGTGAAAACGACGAATACTGCGTTTTGCACTTCAAGCAATCCTTTTGAAATTAACTTTCTGCTCCAGACCTGTTGTGCGTGTTGTTGAGTAGTGGACGGTCTTGTAGAAAAGCTGAAAGCAAAAAAAGCTAGAGTCAGTACTTCTAAGAACCTAGGCTTCAGTTTTCCCGGCTCTTCCAAAAGTGCGAATAACCCAGGGGCTGGAATAACATTATTAGCGACTAGCATAAAGGAGCAGGGAACAAGGCACCGAGGGCAAGCTTATCTACGAGCGACACAGGAAATTCTTTACCATAATCTTGTTACATTCATTTAGAAACCGCAAGAAGTCTGTTATTACAATGACAGGCATTTGTAGTTGGCAATTACAAATACGTCCTTCATTTCCGGGATAAATTCACATAGACATCCTCGGTAGTATAGTGGTGAGTATCTCCGCCTGTCACGCGGGAGACCGGGGTTCAATTCCCCGCCGGGGAGAAGTTTTTTTCTTTTTCTTTTCTTTTTTTTTTTTTTCAAATCGTTCGTCACAAAACTGATACACCTAGCTAGACAAACAATTTATATATAGACCGAAGACAAGAGAAGAAAAAACAAAAACAAAAGAGAAACAAATTCGCCATTAATTTTCTTTCCAAGGAATCGTGAAAACTTGGTGCCACCAACCAAAATTATCCAGGGAAAAGACAAATTATATTTCACAGACTCCGTTCGAAATATATGAGACAACAAATGGTAGGAATTCCCCAGTTAGTGCTTCAAACCACTTTTTAACGCATAGAAGGGGTAGATCCCCCATAAAGGCAAAAGGGGCCTGGGTATACCCACAGGGCCCTGGGACCTATGTCTCGTGGTCCCGTGATGCTTTGGTGGCTTTTTTCCTTGTGCTTCAAACCATTCGGTAAGTATTCTGATTTTGTCCTGCCTTTTTGCTAATTTTTTACCTTTTGCAGGCTATTCCTCTGTGTTTTTGCACAGTAGGTTTCTTTCTAGCGATATTTTCTCGCTCTTCAGGTATTTTCATTCGCTGAACATGTCCAGCAGAAAGCACAAGTCCCGAAAAAGGACTCGCTCCCGGTCGCCATCTTCGCGCCAAAACTCCATCTCGTCACACGACGCACAAAGTGAAAGTTCTCCGCCAAAACGGCGCAGGGACCTAGAAGAAGATACTCTTCAGAGGATTTTACACTCGATTGAGAGTCTTTCTGGGCGATTAGACTCATTGGAATCCCGCTCAAATCAGCTAGAATCTGCTACGAACACGGACATTGATGCCTTGTCGCTAATGGCTGATGACACGCCAAGCTTGATGGAGATAAACGTTCCTTTGACGACCAATAAGTCTCTTGAGACTTCTTCATCGCCCATTAGGGCGCCAATAGAGCCTATTGAGGCACCAATAGAGCCTATTGAGGTACCCGTAGAGCATATTAAGGCACCCGTAGAGCCTGTTAAGGCACCAAAGGATTCAAGTAAGACTGCCGACGAAGCAGCGAGCCTTGATCATGGTCTGTTTGACCCTGTTGCTCAGTCAACCTCCTGGAAGCCATCATCTTCATTCTCCAAATTTTTGGAGTCTAATTTCCGGAGGAAATTAACGTATCAACAATCGCTCGTTATCCTGGAGGACTGGGCCACTCCTGAGGTGGATTCTTTATCCGCCCCAAAACTGGATCAACAGTTATTGAATCAAGTTCCCAGTAAACTGAAAAGGTATGTCCAGGAGAGAGACAAAGAAATGTTCACGCTTCAGCGTGCCCTCTTAAATTCCACTGCTCCACTTTGTGGTCTTCATGACTGCATCGAAAATGGTTCAGCACCATCTTATGAGGAAATCAAATTAGCCCTGGAACAAGCCCTTTGCCTTTTAGGCTCAGCAAATACCCATCTATCGATTTTGCGACGACAGAGAGTCCTTGCATCAATAAATAAGTCGAGGATAAACCTCGCAGAATTACCTCTACCAAATGCCAAGTCTTGGCTTTTTGGAGATGATTTTCCCTCATTAGCCTCAAAGCAGGCTGAATTGTCTAGAGGCCTCACAAAAAATTTGGCACAAAATACAACCAAGCCCTTTCCTAGGCGTGGTACTAGTTCCCAGTCTCAGACCAAGCATCGAGGAGACACCTTCTCCAAATATCAATCTTCTGGGTATTCAAACACCTCTAGATTTCAGTCAAATTACCAGGGAACCCGTTCAAAAAACGGCCCCTTTCGTCCCCATTCCCAGAAGGGACGTCAGCAAGACTCAGAGTGCCTAGCCACTTGGAGAACCCTAACATCGGACCCACAGATCCTTTCAATTGTCTCAGGGTACAAGATAACTTTTTGCAAAACTCCTTTCCAAAAGTTTCCTCGGTTTACCCAATCATCGGGTCAGGAGGCACTTCTAATTTCACAGGAAGTCAACGAGTTGTTGCAGAAAGGGGCCATAGAGAGAACCCCCTTTTCAAGAGACGGCTTTTACAGCCACCTTTTTCTTGTACCCAAAAAGGATGG